>VOPJ01015224.1:0-77442 GCA_014673585.1 Semibalanus balanoides
ACATTTTAACATTAGGCCTACAGCGTTGCATGGTAAGGATGGAAATATAATCTATAAAGCTAAGCATTGCCCCCATCATTTTCAGAAAAAGACGCCCCTGGGATGGCGTGCCCTGCCATCTATCTTCAGAAGATACACTTTTACCTATATAACTACCACCAGATGACGTATCTGACATCAGGCACTGAGTCGGCAGTCACGCTACCGTGACGAGTCGGTTTTTACACGATAGAATGAACGCTGGCGGCAGCGTATTTCGTGACAAAACGTTAAATATGGGACGAGGTGGCCGAGTGGTTAAGGCGTTGGACTGCTAATCCAATGGGCTTTGCCCGCGTGAGTTCGAATCTCATCCTCGTCGTCCGTTTTGGTGTTGATTGACTGTATTACCACTCGCACTAATAATTATTTACTTAAATAAGCCAGTGGAAGACCGTCTTATATCACTACCATCAAAGAGTATTCCTGTACGAAATCCATTTGTTTATATTTTCTTAACATCCGTTCGTATCAAATTTTCATCGTTTTTGTAATAATTTCCGGTGCTTGGGCGTTACCTCCACAGGGGACAGTAGTCCAGTACTTTTCAGCCATTCCTTATATGGTCCCATGTTAAAGAACACTTGCACTTGGATTTGTCCCTACTAATTTTACATATCTCCCTAATAACTTAAAAGCCGTGGCGACGACAATGTTCCGATGCTTTTTAAAATCAAATATCTTTATTCCTCAGTCGACATGGCCACACATATTGAATCAGTTTGTGACGCAGAGGGACTTAAACACGTATACGTCTCTACTTTCAAGCCATTTTTCATACCTGCAGAATATACTGTGCCGCAGCACATGACTGCGATGCGGGAAGTCTACCCTGCCGCAGTCGCCTTGAAGAGCCTGCTCTCATCTGAACATTAGACTGTGCCGCAACACTTAACTGCTCTGCGGTACAGCCTACCGTGAAGTTCAGATGTCTTTTCTTTAGCTGAGGTGCCACCTTTCTACCCACCTACCCACCAGTTTTGGATAGTTACTACCCACGTGGGTAGTAGCAGGTAGCACAAGCGATAATTTGGATTAAGTGGGTAGTTGGCGGGTAGCAGAATTTGCATAATTGCAAAATAATGGGGAAAACAGGGATTTGGATGGGAATTGGGATGCTTGAACAAATCTAGGCATCTCAGTAAGTGAGCAGGTATCAATACAAAACAGTTTTTTAACATTAAAAATGAGTTTTTAAATGGCAGACATAATGATGACAAATTTTATTTGTGGGTACTTGCGGGTAGCTGGCAGCCTATATGGTCATGTGGGTAGTGGTGGGTAGTTGAAGGGGGTTTGCGGGTCGCTTCGGGTAGCCACAAGCCTGAAAAGTGGCACCTCTACTTCTTACTTTCCACTCCCTGATTTGGTCGCTCCATAAATGGGTCGTAAGCGCCGATACATCACTTCTTCATTTTGCATGCCGTTTTGAACGTTTTTTTATGTTATGCCAGTGCAGGAAGAAGAATAAGAAAAAATGCTGCATGAACCAAACGAAACATCGCATGCTTAGCAGGCTGTGATGTAATATCCTACACAACATTTATTGGTGCGGTCTCTGTGCATTTATTATTACAAACTAAGTACAAAGTGCAGCGCTTAGACACAAGCTTAGGCTTACTGATGCCTAGTTAGATCACATTTTGGACTGCAGTTTCATAAGTTGGTAATGGTACCTGTGCGATTGTGGGCGTGGCAAATGTTCAGAGCGGTATTCCCGAGGTGCACAATGAAGCTGATCACATATAAAGTCAAACAAATATATTGTAAAGCTTTCACTTTAAACTATTCAAACTCAAGGGCTTTCGAGAAACAAAAAATGAACAAAACTGGCATGGCCTCCCTTAGGAACGTAGCCAAGGTAGGGGGCACGAGGTCCCCCTGAGCAAACCAATTTAACAGTAAATTTGTTGTCATTCCATGTCAAATCGCACAAAAAAGAGTGGTTTCGTACCCAACCCCCTCCGATTTTGATACAAATTTGTTCACATGTAGTGTCAAGTGAAAGAAACATGCACACCGACTTAAAAGTCCCGGTGACCTCTAAGGTCATATTTAGAGGTCTTCAAAGATCACGACTTTTTGCGTACTTGGTATCAATCAAACGCTTATATCTTCTGTGTTAATGAAGTCAGCGGAATCAAACTTTTATCGAATATCTTACAGAGTTCCACTATTCAGAAAACGTCGAAAAACGTCACGTGACCTAAATATGACCTTTGATCTTGTAATGTCAAAGTCATAAAATGCATTTATTTTTATGTTTGTCTCCTCGTAAAAAGGCCAAACCTGGTACAAGGAATGACCTCGACAACCTCTAAGAATGTGCATAAAAAGGGGCGGAGACTTTTCAATTTTTTGAGATACCGCCTTTTGAGTATGGAAAGGGAGCGAAATAGACAATGCCCCGAGGCTATTTCCATGTTGCTTGCGATAATGCGGGTTTCTCTTGTCCGATTAACGTGAAATTTAGTGGGTAGCTTCCATTTGATGTGTGAATTCGTTTTCGGGTTTTCAGATCGATCTGACCTCGCATGACCTCACATGACCTTGCAATAGTGTATGACCCACAAATAGCATGGTTCTGCTCTCCAATGGCTAGAAACTCGCTCTCAAATCAACTGTTACGGTTATTTTGTTGATTTATTTTTCACCCCCAATGTCCAAGGTTATGTTGCACCCCGCGCCCCCCCCCCACTTACCACCACCACCACCAACCCTGTGCCTGTGCATAACGTTAGTTATGAACGGCCCTTCTCAGTATAAAATTTAAAAAACTTCCTGGGCTGCTGAGCATAAGTCCAATTTTGGAGTAAAGGCCGAGTGTCATTTTTTGCTAATGCCCATGCAAAGGGTCCATGCGATGTATTGGTGGAACGTTAAAAATGTTATCTAAAAGGGGTTAGTCTTCAAGGAACGCTGATCGAAACCCCGCAACTTTTTATCAGTTTCTTCAAAATCATGCCTCCATCATGCATGTGGAATACATAACCTTGAAATTATGAGGGAGAAAATGAATCACAATAACGTAAAGAGATTTAATAGCGGTTTCTAGCATTGGCAAAACGTATCTATGGGTGATATACTACTGCAAGGTCATGTGAGGTCATATGAGGTTATATTGATCTGAAAACTCGGAAGTAGAATGCACACATCAAATGAAAGCTACCCACTAAATTTCACGTCAATCGGACCAGAGAAACCCGCATTATCGCAAGCAACATGTAAATAGCCTCGAGGCATTTATCGATGTCGCTCCCTTTCCATACTCAAAGGGCAGTATCTCAAAAAGTTGAAAAGTCTCCGCCCCTTATTTCTGCACATTCTTAGAGGATGTCGAGGTCTTTCCTTGTACCAGGTTTGGCCTTTTTACGAGGAGGCAAACATTACAAAAAATGCATTTTATGACTTTGTCATTACAAGGTTAAAGGTCATATTTAGATTATGTGACATTTTTCGACATTTTTGGCATGGTGAAACCCTGTAGAATATTTGATTAAAGTTTGATTCCTCTACCTCCATTAACACAGAATATATAATCGTTTGATTGATACCAAGTACGCAAAAAGTCGTGACCTTTGATGACCTCTAAATGTGATCTTAACGGTCACCGGGACCTTATAGTTGGTGTGCATTAGAGGTACCACTTTTCAGGCTTGTGGCTTCCCACCCCGCCCCGCACAACCCCTTCAACTACCCTCCACTACCCACTTCGCCATATATGCTGCCAGCTACCCGCGATATCCGCAAATCAAATTTGCTACTTCTAGGAGTTTTAGGATAAAAACAACATTGCATAATGCAAATACAACTTTGTAATAAACCATAAAGTTATATAACATCATAAGAAACTAAAAACAAACTGACTAAATATAAATTATCATTAAATCAAGAGCGTAACGGATCTGACAAACTGGAAACACGTTGGGTCAAAGTTATCGACAATGGCTACCTCATGGCTCATGGTAGCTCACAGTCACACACCACAAATAAGACAATATCATGAGGTTGTGCATAAATAAATGGTGTGATACAGATATGAGATACAAGGCACAAGCCATTTCTTGCAAGAAAACAAGGAAGCAGGGTCCAGGCCACTATCTCTGATTTTGCTAGACAAATAATAAATTCATATTGCATGCCTTCTGGAAAATATTGGAAAGCATGGTTTAGGTAGTTAGGTAAAATTATGTTCGCCTAATGCCCAGCATTTCTTTCCACTTACATTGTCAATTGATTAGATGGTCTATTGATTCAAGCCTTTCAAAAAATGCCTCTGTGCTGAAAATGATTGTAATTTATGTCTTATGTGTCCAAAGTTACACCCGCCAACTTGAACCACGGCATGGCGCATGCACTGATCGACCTTCAGTAACAACAACAAGCCTAAAGCCATGCCGTAATAACACTGATTTTATAACGTCTCTGATGCGTCACAAATGGCGTTGTGCTCTGCAGTCAGCTGATGAAGCAAAGAAAGGATCGGTGTTTATTTATGGATTAATAAAACAGAAAACAGATAAACAGAAACAGATAAATATTTGTTTTTAGCATCTTTTTATACTTTGGAAAAGGAAACATTGTTTATTTATATTTATCATACACCAAATCAAGTATATCTAGTGTATATCCATTTTTTGCTAATGTTTCCTGACTTCCAGTCTGCAAAACATTTGTGGTGTTCTTTAGAAATGTGCACAATATGGACGAGTGTGTACGCTGCTCCTTGCCAAGAATATGTGGCTAATGCTCATTGCCTACGTCATAAGAGAATCTGATCACACATTTTTACGAGTCAAGAGAACACGACAACCGTCTCATGTGCGCCAAACTTGTATATCATGCTATATTTCATAGGAAAGAATAATATGAAAGTGAAGGGCCTTGGTGAAGGGTGGTTTGGTTTATGGGGTTGTGTGGGTGGTTGTTGCTGGTATGTCATAATTTAGGAGGTCAGGCCTAGATTTTCGAAGATTGGTGATATTAAGTTAATTGGTTGGAAACTAACTTTGCTGATTCTTTCCTACGAGGCTATTTTTGGGCGTTGTTCTTATACTGTTCTCATTGTGACTGACTACTCCTCCATAAGGCAACAACGGCAGACTTGGTGCTGTTACAAATAATTGACGTTGGGCTTCCCCTTTTGTGACCCTGACAGGTCAGGTTTAAATACTATGCCAGGGGGATTTGTTTAGGAATATTTTGCAAGAAGTGTGAATATTTAAGAGGAAGCAGTCACAGCCTTAATCTTTGTCAGCTGGTGTTTGATTATGCTAGTTGTCTGCAGTGTTCATCATATGTTTTAACTATCAATTACATATGATTGGTAAATAAGTAGTGTATGCCAAACTGAGTATATTCACATTGATTAAGCTTCATTTTATTTGCCATCAATATGTTTGCCATTAAATAACTCATTGTTCAATGTGTGCGCCATGAGACCATTGCTGTCGGAGCACCCTAAAACATCAATCATCATCATCATTGTTCAATGCTGAACTGTTTGTGTTGATCTATTTGTTGCTCACTGCTCACTAGCTGAGGTGTCTATAATAGTTCAATCATCCCAATTCCCATCAAAACCCCTGTTTTTGTTTTCAATTTATAACAGTTCTGCTACCCTCCAACTACCCGCTACAGCCAAATGATTGCATGTGCTATCCGCTACTATCCATGCGGATAGCAACTATCCGCATATGGCGGATAAGCGGGTAGAAAAGTGGTACCTCTTTTGTGCATCTTTCTTTTACTTGCCACTACATACGTACCAATTGTTATCAAAATCGGAAGGGGTCGGGTTTTTTCTTGTGCGATCTGACATGGAATGCACCAGTAGATAAAATGTGAGTATTCTGCTGACTACCCATATCTTACCTCCGCCCCTCGGAAGACGACATTTGGCTGATGAGCGAAGTTAAATTACATCACTGACGTGTCCCACCCTCCCCCTCCCCGAGAAAAAAAGATACGCACCTTGCCTGCCCTGCCACCAGGTGATATGTCTGACATCAGGCAGTGAGTCGACAGCCACGCTACCGTGACGAGTCAGTATTTACACGATAGAATGAACGCTGGCGGCAACGTATTTCGTGACTAAACGTAGAGTAAGGGACTAGGTGGCCGAGTGGTTAAGGCGTTGGACTGCTAATCCAATGGGCTCTGCCCGCGTGAGTTTCGAATCTCATCCTAGTCGTTCGTTTTGGTGTTGATTGACTATATTACAACTCGCACTAAAACGAATTCTTTACTTAAACCGGTGGAAGACCGTCTTATATCACTACCATCAAATAGTATTCCTGTACGAAATCCATTTGTTTATATTTTCTCAACATTCGATCGTATCACATTGTTATCGTTTTTGTAATAATTTCCGGTGCTTGGGCGTTAACTCCACTGGGGACAGTAGTCCATTACTTTTCAGCCATTCCTTATATGGTCCCATGTTAAAGAACACTTGCACTTGGATTTTGCCCTACTAATTTTACATATCTCCCTAATAACTTAAAAGCCGTGGCGACGCCAATGTTCCGATGCTTCTAAAAATCAAATATCTTGATTCATCAGTCGATATGACCACACATATTAAATCAGTTTGTGACGCAGAGGGACTTAATCACTTATACGTCTCTACTTTCTAGCCATTTTTAATACCTGCAGAATGTATGTATTGTATTGACATTTAAAACACTCTCCAACATACAATGGCTATTCCGAGTGTCGAGTCGATAACATTAAAAGGTGAGACATGTTAAAAGGCACTTCCATAAGCAGCATTACACAGGCAAAACATAAACGCACACAGGCAAAAACATAAAGCACACATCCATGACACACTACACATCATCCATCTCCAGGCTACTCTCAGCTAAATGATTGGCACAGTACAATGCTTGAAAGAACGCGAGCGACGAGTTTTTGGAGTTCAAGAGGTAAAGTGGTATACAGCTGCGGCGATACTTGTATAGGAGGCGCCGCTCCGCGCCTCGTCCTCAACGCGCGGGAGAGCTAGTATCAGTGTCCTGACGAGTAGAACGGGAGGGCGAAGAGAAGAGTTGGCCTGAATATGAGAGGAAAGACGCTTGCGGTTCGCCCGGTAACTCGTATTTTGTGAAGCAAGTAATAGAGTGCTGTGTAGAGCTGGACGGGCCAGTAGGGCAGCCAAGTTCCTCACGCACGTCCGATATATGATCAAATTTGGCGACCGGCCGGAGACAACGCGCATCGCAAGTTCTGGATTTTTTGGAGGCGTTGTGTGTTTTTTCTCCGACCCGTTGCCATAAAACGGCAAAGGCAGTAACGAAAACGTGCGAGAGGACCAAGGCCTATTGAACCAAGGTGGGCAGTAGGTCAGGCGGGATCTATGACGCACGTGAGACAGGCCGATGAGGATACCATTGCATTTTTTGACGAGGGCAGAAACGTGAGAGCCCCAGGCGAGGTACTTGTCGAACACTACGCCAAGGTTCCTCACGGTGGGGCCCTCACGCACTGCGTCCTCGCGGAACCGAACAGTAAAGGGAGCCATGCCACGACAATTTTGAGGGAACCACAGACAATAAGTTCCGTTTTACTTGTATTTACTTTCAGACCGTGGGAATGGAACCAGACGTCCAAGGTGTCTAAAGTCTGTTCCATAGTAGCAATGAGCTGTGGGAGGGAGTCTTTTTTGCCAGATATCAAAACTTGGGTATCATCAGCGTAACTGCACCACGTGCGCGTCAGGGGGCAAACAGGGAACTGGTCGTTAAGCAAAGATCTTAAGAGCAGTGGGCCCAGAGAGATCCTTGAAAGACACGCGATGGAATTGGGTTGGGGGTCTGGAAAAAGTGCCGGTTGCCACGCCCGTCAGCAGTACAAACAGATTGAGTAATGACTACTTGAGGTAAGAAGAAAACCAGGTAGGATCGATAGTGGAATAGGCTTGAAGTATGGAAAGAAAGCTTTGTGTGATCAATTACAACATCAAAAACATTTGGAAAGATCACAGGAGGCAGAGGAGAGTAAGTTCCTGGGGTCAGTGCGGCAAGGACTATGATCGGATACGGTAAGGAAGGCGCGGTTTCTGTGGAGAGAAGGGAGCGGAAACCGTGCTGGGATGAGGAAAAGAGGTTGTTATCAGCCAATATACTGTGCCGCAGCACATCACTGCGATGCGGGAAGTCTACCCTGCCGTTATCTCCTTGCAAATGCAGAGCCTACTCTCATCTGAACGTTAGACTGTGCCGCAACACTTAGCTGTTCTGCGGTACAGCCTACCGTGAAGTTCAGAAGTGTTTTCTTTAGTTTCTTACTTTCCACCCCCTGATTTGGTCGCTCCATAAATGGGTCGTAAGCGCCGATGCATCACTTCTCCATTTTGCATGCCGCTGTGAACGTTTTTTGATGTTATGCCAGTGCAGGAAGAAGAATAAAAATAAAATACTGCATGAACGAAACAAAACATCACATGCTTAGCAGGTTGCCAGATATCCTACACAACATTTATTGGTGAGGCCTCTGTACATTTATTATTAAAAACCAAGTAAACAAGGGCAGCGGATAGACACAAGCTTACTGATGCCTAGTTAGATCAACATTTTGGAACAGCAAATTTCATAAGTTGGTAATGGTACCTTGTGCGGATTGTGGGCGTGATAACATGTTCAGAGTGGCATTTCCCGAGGTGCGCAATGAAGCTGATCACATATAAAGTCAAACAAATATCTGGTAAAGCTCTCACTTTAAACTATTCAAACTCAAGGGCTTTCGAGAAGAATATAAAAATGTTGTTCAATCAAAATTGGCACGGCCTCCCCTAGGAACGTAGCCAAGGGAGGGGGCACGAGGTTCCATGCCTCCCCCTGAGCAAACCAATTTAACTGTAGATAAAATGTGATTATTCTGCTGACGACCCATATCCTACCCCCGCCCTCCGGAAGACGACATTTGGCTGATGAGCGAAGTTAAAATATATCACTGACGTGTCCCCCTCCCCCCCCGAGATAAAAAGATACGTACCTTGCCTCCCCTGCCATCTATCATCAGGAGGATATACTTTAACCTGCATACCTGCCACCAGATGATGTGTCTGACATCAGGCAGTGAGTCGGCAGTCACGCTACCATGACGAGTCGGCATTTACACGATAGAATGAACGCTGGTGGCAGCGTATTTCGTGACAGAACGTTTAATATGGGACGAGGTGGCCGAGTGGTTAAGGCGTTGGACTGCTAATCCAATGGGCTCTGCCCGCGTGAGTTCGAATCTGATCCTCGTCGACGGTTTTGGTCTGATTGCTAATTATTGCTATATTTTTTTAAGCAATCATTCGTGAACAAACAGTGTTTACACCGAGCCTAGGCAAATCACATTAATCATACAGGATGCAGTGGCGGATCCAGAGGGGGGGGGGGGCAGGGGGCCATGGCCCCCTTTGGACTCGAACTTGAGGGGCATTCTGGCCGCCTGAGGGGGCACTCTTGTCGCCTGAGGGGGCACTCTTGTCGCCTGAGGGGTCTCTTGTCGCCTGAGGGGGCACTCTATAGCCGCCTGAGGGGCACTCTCTGTTCGGCCTGAGGGGCACTCTAGCCGCCTCACGGAACACTCTGGCCGGCTGAGGGTCCTTAACATTTTGCAAATAAAAAAAACTGAAATAGGGGCACCCTCAAAATATAGTGGAAACAAATCGTCGAGTTTTTCATATTTGTGCATAGGTAGGGGCACCACTGCATTTGATGGCCCCTCCTTGAGATTTTCTGGATCCGCCACTGTTACAGATGCTTAATATTTGAGGTTTGTAACAGTTCTTTGGACACTGCACTTTTGTTGTGGGCGCCCAAGCCCCAGATCATCATCATCATCCATCATCATCATCATCATCATCATCATCATCATCATATTGTTGTGGGTATCAAATCATCAAAGCAGGTTTATAAACGCTTCTAAAGCACAGCAACATTGCGGCGGAATTCGAGTTATTGTTGGTGTAGATCGTGACGGGGTGGCCGTGTGGTTAGGGCCTTGCAATCCTTATCAAATGGGCAGGGACGCAGGAACTATGTTCAAGTTGGGGGTGGGGGATTTCAGCGTGCAAATAGTACTCACCGAATGGTCAAATAAAATAGTGCGGTATTTTTGGAATGGTAAAAAATTGTAAAGAATGATAAAAAATAACTTAATGAGTAGTAGAAGGAATAAGGATGCAAATTTTCAGCTTATATAGAAATAACAGCAGCATATCAGTGTTTGGGTACAAAATCATGCTAACAAATTCAAACACCTACTTTTCATTTCCAGACTTGATCATGCTTCAGAACCGGATATATCCTATAGTCTCATTTCTAGAGGCCATTAATGTGATCTAGCAATAATTTGGAATTCATATTTGTACCACAATACTATTTACGTGAAAATGTACATAATCATGATATTTTTTCCCATTGTATACTGATTTCTAGGCGTTTATAGAATCGAATTTAAAGACAAGGTTAAAACCACACCATAATAACATATTGTATTGGCGCTCTCGACAGTGCTGCAAGGTACAAACCAGACGATGTACTATTGGCTCCAAAATAAGCTCCCGCTGGGTTGGCCGCACAGCAGGTCAAAGGAATATAAAAGCCTTGTGAAAAACGGTTATGGTCGAATGATGTAAATGACTAGCACGATGAGTGGCAATCATCTCCATCACTCCCACAACCTTTTCCCAAGGCTTTACACTCCTTTTAACTGTGTGCCGGCCAACCCAGCGGGACCCTTATTTTGGAAACCAAGTGTTTCATGGGTGCCTAAACCAAGCCCAGCCCAGCCGAAGCACTGAACACCAAGCCCAGACCCAGACCATTACCCATTCAAATTTCATAATATGAGGCCATGCGCCGGTTCGGCCCATTCATATTAAGCATTAACTATTTTCACAAAATGGCAACACTATTCTAACAGATTTACTTGCATGCTATCACGAGAAATAATATCACGCCCCTGTGTATTGCTGTGGCTTTTTGACTCATCGACACTTTTCGGGTCAATTGCATACTGGATCAGACTTGGGATCGGACATGATTGTGATTTTACATCTTTCAACCCACTGCTAGGTAAATTACCATGATTTATTGTTTTCATGAATTGCAAAATGTATTGGTTAAGTTCTTATCATTATTTAACATATTACCTGGTTAAACCATCTGGCTGTCAAGTAAAAATAACGGCAATTGACATGACTAAAACAATCTGTTTACCCATGCCACCCAGTACCCATGCAAAGTCGGAAAATGCATACCCAGCCCAGACAATCGGAAGAATTGAGTGGGCACACATGGGTGCACCCAGCCCATGAAACACACTGTTTGGAACCAATAGTACCAATGCCAAAAAATGGATCCAAGATCCACAAGATCCCACGACAAACTGATTTACCAGGATTCAGGATCTACAGGTGACAAGATCCCACGATGTTTTTCTTCTCTAGGATCCAAGATCTATAGGATCCCAAGAAGGATCCACAGAATCCCACCACAAAACGATCCTGCAGGAACGTTCCCAGCAAGATCCCAGATCTTGGATCATAGGGACCAAATAACGAGTTTTTCTCTGTTCACCAACACAAAATGTTTCCTTTGTCCCAGTATGGCATTAAATGCGGTTTCTGTGTCACACAAAGGTTTCAGGTTGCAATATAAGGCACTTGGAGGTTAAGTTGAGTGAATTTGTTGATTGTGAATTTGTTGACCACAGGTCAAGGTAAAGTGGTGACCCCAGTATTTCATGCTGCATATTTGGAGAGAGACGTGTATCAACGAGACAAATACATTGGACCGTTTATACTTACCTACCTTCATTCTTTCGATATGTATTGATAAAACATTGTTGGTGACCTCAGTGTATGTGACGAAGTTGACCCGACCTTATGTCACCGATATCAGAAATACGAGAAAACATTTGTAGGCAAATATACACTTATTAAATCTTGCAAGTTTGCAACCGATCGACAAAAGAAATGTGACTTTTGTACGACCGCAAACGTTTTGGTGGTGGGGTCGTTACGTGACCTAGTCTGGTGACCTGACATGATATGACTTGAGGTCAAGAATTTCACATAATGATGCCAGGTAAATTTCGAACAGATATGAAAAACGATGGCGTTGCGCGCCGCTGTTTTTCCACAATCTTCCGAAAAACCTTAGGGATGGGCGGATTTCACACTCTTTCAGGGCGCGTACTGATCCGATATTGGCTGGGGTCTCAGCCGAACGCCAACGTTTTTTTTCTCGCCCCCTCGATTTCTCCGAACCAATAACCGCATCGAGATCACAATTACGTCAATCTAAACTCTCAATGAGACACATCTAAATTATACTATTTGTTTTCAATAAGTTCCCATGTCAGGTCATAGTCAGGTAAAAGGGCAAAAATTGAGATAATTGAGCATGCAGGCCATACATTCTATCCAACGCCTTATATTGCGACTTTAGTGCTGCTTAGTTTAGTTGCTTAGTTTAGTTGCGACTTTACCAAAGTGCTCTCAAATGTATGATGCATCTCCCATACAAGCAAAAGTGAAATTGTAAGGAAAATCAAGGTTAAGATCAAGGTAAAACAAGGTCACTTTTGGACAAGATGTCATGGGACACATGTTTAATGGTTAATTTTACACGTAGGATTCGACAGAAGCAGCCAATTTACACGCCTGACGCCATAATAAGTCAAGGCAGGGACTCAGGTCATACAAGTCACAATTCGAAATTAAAAATACAATAAAACACATTTTGTATTGACCAGTTTTGATTGATACATACAGTGGTGGCAATACCTTTTGTATCTAATCAATAAAAGCAAAAATAAACGTACTTTAAACAAGTGACGTCATGAGGTTACTTACACCTTTGGAGCCATCAGTCAGTCAAAAATTAGAAAAGATATTTATTTGAAAATTGGCTTAGGTCCATGTGTGGCTTCTCATACAAATACTAATTTTTTTAGAAAATATTTAAAATGCAGAATTTGACGGCTTTCCCCCATTTTTTATATTTTGGTATCAAAAACAAATTTGTGAAAATCCGAGATAGCCATTTTCAAGTAGTTAGTATTTTCTATCTTTCGACGTTTTTATTGCATTTCGCGTTATAAATGGTCTGTGTACGGTCTGTAAAAAGTAAGCGGATTTTTGGGTAAAACTGGTATGTAGTGACGTCACTAAAAGGATATAACTATACTTGTTTTCAACATCAACAAATGCACAGAAGACGTTATATTGATGTACAACAAGGTATCCGAAGTTTGGCGTTGATAGCGCTGTCAGTTTTTAGCTATTGTGAAAATCCCTGATGGCGAGGCGGTGTTATTCGCCCACCACCCAACCAAATAGCGGGTTTAGGAAGAACACATTTCAGTCCCCAAAAGCTCCCTGTCAGGGAATCGAACCCTGGTCTCCCGCGTGACAGGCGGGGATACTCACCACTATACTAACAAGGAGTAGTTATTACGCCCCATTGTTTTAGATCCGTTCATTGCTGAAGTTACACGATCCTCAGTCGAAACTGGACCATCGCGTGTGACAATGCCAATGTTTGACGTTACTGCGAATAGAAGTAGAGCTGGAACCGGTCTGGCTGTGACGAGCATTCAACATTTCGCACATTATAAGGCCCTATGAAGAATAAAACAACAGTAAGCGTTTAGATCTACTGAGCATGACATTATATTTGTATTATACATTTAGTCCGACTGTTTCGATAGGATGAATTTCCGAGATCAGGACCACCCTAAGCTAAGCTTGTTGCGCAGGACCACCATCTGATCGCGCAATTCCAGTCACCGGCAGAATTTGGAGGCGAGGGATGAAAGTTTCCTAACGACTAAGGGTTCAGTTCAGTTCAGTTCAGTTCAGGTGTATTGAGGCCTCCATAAAGATGGCTTTTCAGCCCTCTCATCATATACAGGCTGTAAATACCTAACTAAATAAAAACATGCAAAGTGCTATCATTAAAGGTATACAATAAAAGCGATTAAAATACAAAGAACAGACACTTTCAAGTACAAAAACATCACAGCAGTCACGTTCCACTTCCATCAGCCTCTTGCGCGTCTCTGCTGTTCCATGTGGACCACACCCTATACGGAAAGCTGCGTTCTGGCGCTGTCGGTTTTTAACTTTTCGGAGCTCTAGCTTGATCTCCCACAAGGTTGCCACGAGTTCCTCACAGCTACGTTTCGAGCGACGCTGGATGGGATGAGCCAGGGCCGCGGCGCGTCAGGCGAGATCAGTTTGCGGATCATGGCCACATCAACGCCTCCTTCAACATTTGCCATCGAATTCTCCCATCCCAGAGCCTCCAGGGCAGGAGTGATATGCGTCCCGTCGGGCCAATCCAGTATGATACGTGCTCCAAAAGTTAATAGCTTCTCTGTATCGGGAAGGCTTTTTAGTGGTAGAGCATTCCACCCCACACAGTAGAACAGTAATTAATGTGAGGGAATAACGAGTGGCCTGAATCAGTAACTTTTTGTCTCAAAACGTAGCCTTGTATTCTTCAACTTTGGACAGCCCGACGAGAACATTGGTAGCAGCGACGGTGTCACCTGTGACACCTGTTTTTCCCACCGTTAGCGGCTATGGGTCCGATGTACACCCCAAGAATTTGTGCGTTGTGGAGTTGCCCTTGATGTCATGTTGCCGAATTTGATATGTCAGATTGGCGGTTCACATCTTTTCTTTTGCGATTTGACAACCAAAAGTTCAGTTTTGTTCGGCGTTAATCTTAAGTCGATTCTCGCCATGAACCAATTAAGACCACTTTCAAGAGTACTTTCGACCACCGCTTGTTTTAGAAAACCCAAATTTTTAGCCAAATTCCGGAATCTAGGAATTGTACGTGTCAAGCGTATTGACCTGTTTTGGCCGTAGAGGTAAATGTTGGCTGCTAAATCGTTGGTAAAGAATAAATATAGTTTGGGCCTAAAAGTGATCCTTGGATCACACGGGCGTGATGTCACAGCAGTGTCCCGGCTCTGCTACCTGGATTTTTCTGGGTCCTGTTTTTCAGCCAATCATCAAACCAGTGACGAATCCACGCCATCCATCCCAGTTTGTCTAGCAATCGTACGTCCACATGTCGAACGCACGAAGACGTGTCGCAGCTAGTAAGGTTGTATATGGCCGTTATCCATGTTTATGATATAAAATTTAGAGCATCAATCATTGCAGTTTCAGTTAGAAGTGCCCTCTCCAATGCGAAAAAAGCCATTACTGATTTTCACACAATACATTGATTCTGCGTCAAGATATGGCGTATAATTGGTTGCATACGCATTTTCGCATTAGCCTTTCCCTGGGTACACTGTTAATAGAGAGAGGCCTAAAATTACCTGGAATCAAATCGATCACCCTTTTTGAATAAATGGCACAAACAATGGCTTGTTTCCATCTATCCGGCACTTTCTCAGTGCTCAAGTTGAACTGTTAATCACATGTAACAGGTGGGGCCCAATAACCGGGAAGGTATCACGCAGCATTTGGACAGTGGTCTGGTGTCTGCCCGGCCCTGGGACTTCACGCGACCGCTGCCACTGGCCGCAACCACAGGTCATTCCTGCCAGAGGCAAATAGCGAGCTCCAAAGGATTTCGAATCTACCTTTCCAGGGCGAGTCTGATCACAATAACAGCGCCCTCTACCCCTTACGAGAGGGTATTAAACGATAATCACATCGTTTAAATGAGCCCATTGCCGACAAACACAATTATTTGCGGTGCATCTGAAATATTTTGCGTGTTTTGCAAAACATACAGTAATTGGTCCGGTTCCATGTTGTCCACTGTCCCTATCGTCAGTTTACAGCTCCAACAGCCGAGGGCCAGAGGGCCACTCGGTGACTCGGCTGAGGGCCACTCGGGCCACTCCTCAGGCTGACAAAGAGACACTCCGGCCCACTGGCGGATATCGAACGGCAGTTTGTGGCACCTTGGGGGGGGGGCATCACAAAAAAAGTTCCACATTTTTTAAAAAAATCGTCTGATTTCACTTCCTTATGCATGGTGCACGTTTTCAAATAAACTTTCCTTTGTAAAAGCTGCGTAGATGTCCCTCTACATCAGGACATGTGTAAATCTGCGCCGATTTTAGGCAGTTTGAGGGGGCATTTTCCCCTGATGCCGCCCTGGATCCGCCAGTGCTCAGACCGAACAAAAGCGCCTCAATCCGGCCAAGGACTCCTCAAGCCCGGCCGAGGTTTTCCAAGCCGATCAAGGATCCCTAAAGTCGACCGAGAGCCCCTCAGGCCGACTGATTTTCCATCCAGGCCGACCAAGGCCCGCTCCAGGCCTTCAGAGGCTCATTCAGGCCGACCAAATTCTTCAGTCCGACAGAGCCACCTTCAGGCCGACAGACAAAGAGACCACAGAGGCCCCCTCAGGCCGACAAAGGGTCCCTCGCGACGAAAACAAATACCATTTACATCATTTAGTTACAACACAATTGATTGAGCACAATTTGAATGCAGCACCTCGATGCCAAATTATTCATGCTCTCCTTCCACCGTTTGTTAATCTGGACGTTTTTAACCTTGTATCTTTAGACTAGTTGGCAGAAGACAATCCTTGCTACAAACTTATACATTATATAATTATCGAAAAAGCAGTCGCAGATGGAACACAATGCTCGTATACTTCTAGGATGGAATACTCCTAAGATGGAATCACATATTGATATGATGGAATACGACAATTTAAAAAATATATACGAGAAGTCATTGGAATTTCGTAGGGAAACAAATGTTGGGACTTTGTGGGAAGCAGGAGTACTATTGGTGTGTGTGTGTGGGAGGGGGGGAGCTCAGCATTGGAAGAGGGGCTCGCAAAGAGATGCAAAGTTCTGCCGCTGCTTCTAGTAGTGGTAAGCCCTCCGGAGTCTACCTGATAACTTTTTGCTCCCAGCAAGTTCCTGGAGTATTTGGAATATCTCAGCAACTAGGGTAAATCTGGAGAAATGACGTCATGGCTCAATTCAGAAAATTATGTTCTTAAGAAAGGTGTGAATAACACTAAATAGCAAGTGAGGGGATAATAGAGGCTATAGCCTCCCCCGATCACTAAGGCAATCTGAGAGCAAACCAAATAGTGTAAAAGTTGAATTTAAAATTGAGCACCACACCAAAATTAGTTGGCCAAACCCAAAACTTTTACATTTTTGGGTTAGGTAGAGGGCCCGCGTCTGTCATTTGAGAGCCCTGTACCTATTCATTTTCCATTAACCCTCGCCCTGGTGGGGGTCATTTTGACCCCCCTAAGGTTTTTCTGGAATAGCAGAAAAATGGCGGCGCTGCGCGCCGCCATATTTTGTACAGCTGTTTGAACATCAATTGCCCCCACTTCTGCAAAAAAATTGACTTCAGGTCATCCGAGGTCAGGTCAGGTCGGTCATCAGGTCACTTTAAGTGACCTTGCCTTCCAAAATGTTTGTGATCGTGTCAAAGCCACAGCTTTTGTCCGAAGGATTTGAAACTTGCAGGATTTCATAAGATCATAGTTACCTACAATTCGTATATTTCTGATTTTTGGCATAGGTAACCTAAGGTCAGGTCAATTTTCTGACCTCCCCATCATAAGTGAATGGGGACAATAAACAAATGCTTCCTTTTCAGAAAATATGCGTTGAATCAGGCTAATTCTTTTATAATCATGTCATTTTAGCTCATTCTGGATCGTCAAGGTGCAATTGTTGCTCAGTGATCTCTACAAGGTCATCTTAGGTCATCAGCAATGATTTGCTATTGATAGAAACTATTGATAGAAAAGAGATAGAGACCAGCGGTTGACACCACTGTGTTCTTCTCGTCTGGACGCATCGACCCATATGCAGCATGACCTACCCGGGTCACCAAATGACCTTGACCTGAGGTATTTTTTTTAATTGACCTGACCAGGTCACCACGTATGCATTTCAAAGCGCCTCGTCGATAAAAACACGATGGTGTTAAAGTCATTGTTCCTTCGTTTATAGATAAAAAGTAATTCGGGAAAACAAATTCTACAAAAAAATGCATTTTTTACCTTCGATGACCTCTGAAGCCTCAACTATTGATCTGAGCGAGGACACCAAATTTAATGAGCGTTAGATTTTTTTTATTTCCCGTTTGTTCCTAGCTATCATAGTTCACGAGATAAACGGGCGTTGTTCGAAGCGAAGTCCAAAAACTGTGAAATTTGACCTTTGATGACCTCTGGTGACCTCAATATTGACCTTAGCTAAAAATGATCTCTCTTACTTCGAATGTACACATTGTAAGTTTTTTAACTTTTGTTTCCGCGTCTTTGTATCTTTTTTCGTTTTCGAGTTAGAGGGGGTATTTTGACCCACGACCATGGCGAGCTGTCTCGGAGGCCCACCAGGGCGCGGGTTCATAGGGCAACTGACGGGCACGGGGCTACAAGCATGTAACAATGTCCCTGTGTTCAATACCACTACCCGGGGGCCCTTGTGTTTACTACCACTAGCAGCCATGAACGACAAAAGGGGTTTCTGATAAACCTAGGGTCTCCAAGATGCCGTCAAAAGAAGACCTCTCACTGTCATAAGGGGAGCGGGGTGGGAGCACCGTACCTATAAAGTTTCCAAATAATAGGGCCCCCTGACAAACACGGGCCCCTACACCGGGTCTGGTACCAGATGCCCCCTAAAGACAGTACCGCATCCCAGGGTTCCCTGATTGAGAGAGGGGTTATTTATTGTCTCAGGGCCCCCACCACCGAGTGGCGCAAGAGATCCCTTATAACCGCCCCTTGGAGCCCCCAGGTACGTTTTTTTGTGGTAAAAAATCAGAATAAAAATGCTAACGGGCCTTCCTAAAAAGTGGATACAATCCGCTAATTTAAAAATGGGCTAGGTAGTTGGTGCCATCGATTTGTAATAGACTCTTTTTGCTCCCAGCAAGTTCCTGAAGTCTTCGGAATATCTCAACAACTAGGGTATGTTAAGAATATCTATGTGACAAATGTTAATCGAGTGAAAGGAAGGCCTTATATTAATATAATAATTCATGTTTTTGTTTAAAAACATGAATTATTAGATTAATATAAGACCTTCCTTTCACTCGATTAACTAGGGTATATCTGGATAAACGAAGTAATGGTTCAACTAAAGCAATCTTGTTCTTTAAACCAGTGTCAAACCAGACCCAAAAAGGCGATGCAAAATACTGACACATAGTCCACTACGCTTTAATAAAGGATCATAAGACCCTTTTCAACTTTATTGAGGATGGCAATGCAGTTGTACACGAGGCTAAGTTATGATTGCAGATTTTATTCATAAACTTTGAAAATGTCTCTAAGTATACCAAAAATCACGTTCAAACTTCGTAAGCGTTCCACGTAAATAAGTGTCCTGGTTAGTAGTCGTAAAAATAAAACACGTAAACCCAGTGCCTTTCTCCGTATTCTCCTGCAATGCGCTTAGGGGTCCCAAAATAGCGGGAAAAACAAAATTTGGTTAACAACTAGTTGTTACATTACTCAGTCATGCAAATCAGATTTATGTTATGCTAATGACTCGGGCATCCACGTATCATTCCAATAAGAGTTGACCTTCCAATCGCCTCAAACAAAGGTTGAAGGGATGACCCCCGGTCGGCCATTCTAGCCTCAAAAATACAGTTAAAGTATGGCAGACAAAACTCCTTTTGGCCCGCATGGGAAATCAGTTGAAGATGATGAGCTTAGAAAAAACCATTTGGTATTATAGGCGATATGATTCGGCTGAGACCGGTATGCCATCGTCCTGCTTCAACATCGAATCGACGTCCCGGCTGTAAAATTTAGTAGCAGTGTTGAGAAATGTTTCGACGATTGCAGCGCACATGATCGGCAATTGCCACCAAATTTGTTTACACCAAGCACAGGGTGGCTATGCCGCTGCGCAGGGGTCGAAAAAAGCTCTGTCCTACCAACCTCGTTGGTGACCACTTTGCTTGAACCTGACGACCACTCTTGCATGACCATGGGCAAATAAGAGCTTCAGTACCTAAATCTTTCCAACCCTAACCTCGAACCACACCGGTATCCAAGTTACTTTACCAGTTTAAACCTCCAGTACAAGCTTAGTGATGACATAAAATTCAAAACACTTAAAACTTTGTTTTTGCTCGACCCTGCGGCGACCACTTCGGCGACCATCCCTGCGGCGACCACTTTGATATGGAATTTCGTTGGCGACCACTTTTCATTCGTGTCTACCCCTGCCGCTGCGACCCCATTGGCCGAGTTGTCTAATGACGGCGGCCATATTGGTAATCACATGAGCAGTCGGTGGCCTGTGTTAAATGATAGGCGGGCGGGCACCCAGGCTGACATTTTACAATATATTGACCGAAAAACTAGCGGTAGCGCAAAATGACTACCACCACAATGTTTCAAATTGAAAACAGAATAACTATAGGCGAAAATATTTTTTTCGTGCAAAAAAAAGAAAGGTCCTAGAATCATTTTGCATTCAATTTGGAACATTGTGGTGGTAGTCATATTGATCTACGACTAGTAGTTCGCTCAATATATTGTAAAATGTCAGCCTGGGTGCCCGCCCGCCTATCCCTTAACACAGGCCGCCGACTGCTCTTGTGATTACCAATATGGCCGCCGTCATAAGACAAGTATTCCGGCCAATGCGCCTTCCATCTCTATAGAGTTCAGTGNTTTTTTTTGCACGAAAAAAAATATTTTCGCCTATAATTATTCTGCTTTCAATTTGAAACATTGTGGTGGTAGTCATTTTGCGCTACCGCTAGTAGTTCGGTCAATATATTGTAAAATGTCAGCCTGGGTGCCCGCCCGCCTATCCTTTAACACAGGCCGCCGTCTGCTCATGTGATTACGAATATGGCCGTCGTCATTAGACAACTCGGCCAATGGGGTCGCAGCGGCATAGCCACCCTGTGCACCACGTGTTTACGTTGTGCATTGTTTGTATTCAGAGCGCAATATATGCCTCATTTTTTCATTTATAGATCGAAATGTTTTCTTCTTTTGCATTTGGGCCAGAAATTGCTAGTGCTGATATAATCTGAATGTAATTAATAACAAAAGTTTATAAAATAGCTTCATTAGTATATAAAATTCGTGAAAAGTGGGATAATAACGTTCGATAAATATTGTTGCATCGCTTCCGTCATCCAGAAAATTATTAGAAGACATTCGAAAAGGTCTTATGATCCCTTTAAAGGGAATAGTTCACCTTTAACATGTGGTTTTGAGTTGAGACAGCCAAGTTGTGGCGCATACTCGAAAATGACTTGTGACGCCTTCACATTTTCAAAGAAACCTCTTAATTATTTAATATTCAGTCCTAAAAGTCGGAACCGGGTTTACCCGGTAACTCCAATCGCTAATTGGCTGATTTTGGCTGATATGACGCATGATTATGACGTAGAGTGACGTAGAATGATTATGACGCTAATTGGCTGATTTTGGCTGATATGACGCATGATTATGACGTAGAGATGACGTAAGACTTTGGGAAAAGTGTTTTGATAGAAACGCATAGGTGCTGGACTGGACAAGAACATATTGTTTCAGTACCTCATTCCCTGTATTGCCTGGATTGCAAGAATATACTTTGTGAGGGATTTATCATGAAATTTGATGCTTAAATCGTCTATAAAACAATTATTCTCAGCAACATTCTCAGCGAAAATATTCAGACGTACCTAGTCATAGGCGGATCCAGACAGGCACGTAGCAGGGGGGGGGGCGGCGGGAGCGGCGCCCCCCCCCGAGGCCTGACGGGCCCTTTTTCGGAGCGCTGCGCGGCCAAAAAGGGCGACTTTGACCGCGCGGATCTTAAGCCAGTGCAACACCGGGATCCGTAATGACCATTACGGCCGTACTGATACGGGCCGGCGCCTGCTACGTCATAGTAGGGAGGAGCCAATATTTCGGCGCATGGCGCACGTGAGAACCGTTTCGTCGCCGTAACGCCGTATCAGTAAACGGCGCCGGTGGCAACTTCGGGGTGCTAGTTAATGGGTAGCTAGTTTCAGATTCGAGTGCGCCGTTCACCTAAGCCACGCGCCATCATAGGTTGTAGAGTGTGTGAAGAAACCAAGTATATAAAAACGAAGAAGCTGGAATCTAGGAGCAGTTAAAAAATGGTTGACACAATTTTTTGTGTTTGGATGCTGGAAGCAGCTAGTTTATTTTGCCCCAATAAGTATGCCAATATTTATATTGAATTATTGCCTACATATTAAAATTCCTAATGTAGCATGCCCTTAAACCCTTCTTACAACCTGCTGTGTAGGTTACACCTACTCTACAACAAAGCAATAAACCACACATAAATGAAATAATTATTGCAAATAGAGTAAAAAAAGAACTATGTCGATCTTCTACAGCTCTATAACACATAGTCAATAGCCCAATTTCATCCTGAGAAGGTACCGGCTCCCTAGAACCTTTACGTATACGGTATAGTTACGTAGTATGTCCTAGGTTGAGAAACCGTTATATTTAAACATCAACACGCTTCGGTCGCTTCCATTTTCCATCATCAATTGCATGAATATGACATTCGTAGCAGTAAAAGAATCTACCTGTTCACAATCCACAGATGACACACTCAAAATCGTCACGATACAAACTTTCAATCCCAGTACGGGAGCGGAGTCGACAGAAAAGTTCAATTTTCCCATCTTCATTTGAGTCGCGTAATGGTTAACGGCGAAGGTTTGCCAGTACGCGACCGGTTGCCACATTTTAACATTGTGGAAATCCGCAATGTCTAGAGACTCTAGGGAAATCCCTATATAATTACGGACGTAACGAGTACGGAGCCGTTACGGATCCGGTGTGCACCGGGCCTAAGTCCCGCGATGCGTGTCTTTGCTGTTAAGAGCATTTCGGTGGTTCTTTAGGCGCCATCAGGGACTCTCTGAAAGACCAAAGGCCTTGGACGTTCACAAAGAGCCCAATTGCATGTCAGAGGGGCCCTGGACAAGCCAAAAGGGCCCCCGAGCGGCGTCAAAAGGGTCCCTGAACACATCGAATGGCCCTAGACAGCACAGAGGGCCCCGTGGGAAGGTCTGACGGGCCCTGGGAGGTCTAAAAGGCCCTGTGAGCGGTTCAAAAGGGCCCCTGAAGACACTAAAGATGGGCCCCTAGCCACACAGAGGGCCCTTGGGAAGGTAGGAGGGTCACCCTGGCAGGCGAGGCCCCTGAGCGGTAAGAGGGCCCTCGAACAATCGAATGGGCCCCTAGACAGCACCAAGGGCCCCTGAGGAAAGGTCGGAGGGACCCTGGGCAGGTCGTATGGGCCCCTGGGCAGGTCGGAGGGCCCAATGGAGAGGTCGAGAGGGCCCCTGAGCGGGTAAGAGGGCCTCCTGAACACATCGAATGAGCCCGTAGCCAGCACAGAAGGGCCCCTGGGCTGGTTGAAGGGGCCCCTGGGTAGGTCGGAGGGACCCCCGAGCGGGTCGGAGGGGCCCTGAGTATGTCGGTAGGGCAAAAAAAAACAGCCAGCGCAGTTCTTTACTAGGTCGAAAAGGCCCCTGAGCAGGCTGGAAGACCCTTAGCAGACCAGAGGGCCCCTGAGAAGTTAAAAAGGTCCCTGTGTAGGTCAGAGGGTCCCCTGAACAGACATAAAGGACCCTGGGTGGGTCAGAAAGGCCCATGACCAATGACCGTGCCAAGTTGGCTCCTCACGAGAACGAAGGGAGCAGATCTTTTTATCCGTTCTACTGGCCCTTTTAACGCTCGAGAATAGCCCCCTCTCGAGCCCCCCCCCCCTGGGCGAAATCCTGGCTACGTGCTTGGTAGAGACCCTTTTGAGGCGCCGACCCCGCACGAAATCCTGGCTACTTTCAACACTCGGGAATGGGCCCTCTCGAGACGCCCCTGGGCAAAATCCTGACTATGTGCATGTTACAGACCCTTTTGAGGCGCCCCCGGACGAAATCTTTGCTACGTGCCTATTTAATGGGTCTCTTTGAGGGTCGTGAGGTCCTGGTCCAATCCACCTCATCAAAAGTTTTTCTTCTTCAAAATCACAAAAATAAAAAATAATAATACAAAATAACAAAATAAAGTGGCCGAAATCCGTAGAGTTTTTCATATCCCGTTTTTTTTGGGGGGGGGGGGCTTTCAACGGCTTCGGGAAAGCCCCTTTTGAGGCGCCGCCCACCCCCCCTGGACGAAATCCGGCTACTGTGCCTGATCAAACGGATGATTTTGTCAGTTGGGGGGGGGGGAGTGCAAATCCCAAGCTATTAGAAAAAGTCGATGTTAAGATGATGAGGAAATTGACTTTTCAGTGAAAAGGACAATTTCTCTCAAAAAGGTCAATTCCTCTGAAAAGTTTATCACAGGAATATAGTGAGCGCCCTGTAATTGAACGAATTAAAGTATCATCGCTTCCATGATTGCCGCTTATTTGTATGACAATAATTTTGTTGGATGATCACTTATTAGGCTAGCTAAGCCCTTCTTTATTGTTGTCGGCGTGTCTCCTTTAGAGTGACAAGAGTAAACCGTTTTTATGCAGTGCTCCGAGCGCATGACGCTGGAAGGTTTTTCCAATGGGCTCTCCAACACCGCCATACATCCCTGCTTGCATATCAGCCAGCCTCGGGAGTCGGGTGCTTCGCCTCTTCTCATCACACCGGCATTCACCCGCCTCTTCTCATCACACCGGCATTCACCCCGCCTCTTCTCATCACACCGGCATTCAGCCGTTGGTGTCTGGTTGGTTGCTCGGTGTCGTGAGCTGACGCCTCCATCAGGGGGCGGGGGCGTCACTCACACCTGCCAGCTGACGGCGGTCGGCCCGTCAGCTGTAGCCGGGGGGGGGGGGGGGACAGGCCGTTGCGCGCTGGGCGGAGTAGCTGGACCGGCAGCGACGCCGTGCTACCACCATTCATTGTGTCTGGTCTGTCGGCCCGCTTCTGGAATCGCTTTGCTTGGTTGGCCGAGCTGTTGTCGTGGTGGAAGTGGCACCTTGGAAACTACTGACCCGTAGGCATTGGGAGGCGTCATTTTGTTTTGTTCTTATTTTTTATTTCGCATTTATCACGTATCTGTGTGCCCGTTTCTTTTGACCTGTGTTTAACTCTGCAGTCTGTTCTGGTCATCGGTTGGCGTTGTAATCCGGACTATCACCGTATCCCGCTCCGGTCGCGCGTACTGTCATGGTCAGGGCTGCGGAGTCGGAGTCGGTCGGAGTCGGTAGTTTTGGCCGGAGTCGGAGTCGGAGTCGGTAAAATTTTGACCCCGACTCCGACTCCGGCTGGCGGTGTTGCAACGTATAGGCATCGTACTCAGAAGTAATTTTTTAATGGTACCAGTGGCGAGATAATTTGAAATCTTCGAATTTTTCACCTAAAGTTTATTTTCCCATACCATGAATTTTACTAATAAGTGTGTAATTCAGTATTACCATGGACGTAATAAAGACACTCCTATACTCAAGGGATGTCTTTCGGTCGCAGTCAAGAAATCCAACTCCAAGATTTTTGGCTGACGATCATAATAAAATCCGGTAGATTGGTAAACAAATCCGGCTTACAAGCAATGTAAGCTTGTCGAGCGAGTTAAGTGTTCTCTCTCTTTTTTAAAAATTAACTTTTCCCACAAAAAATGGAAGTTATTACTTTAAGTCGACAAACATACCACAACTATATTGTACTATTTCAAGAGAGAGTTCTAAGGGAAATACTCACATTTTTCCCACAAATATGGGTTATCACTTGATCGACAAACGAAACCAAAATATATTGTAAATTCGCACATTTTGCATATAAACTTCCATTTCGAAGATATGCAATGTAAAGTAATAAGCGTTCCAAGCTTTAAACGACCGTTACTTGCAAGGTGCTTTCAAGTACTTTTGGTCCTTATCAAACTGCGGACATTTCTGTTTTTAAATGAATAATTGAAAAATGTAATTTTGTTCTCTACTGATTGGTGATTATTTGTCCTGTAGATCTCTATATATAATAACCATTTTGAACAAACAGTAACCAAATAAGCAGTTAAGCGAATGCGTTATGGCGGTCTTTTTTAGTGATTGCGGCCCTCATTTAAAATATATATATATATATATATATATAATTATTTATATATATATTTATTTTGAACATTAGGAATTTGAATAGTTTGTTTCTGTGTGTATCATAACACTAAGATTTATGTATCAATAGAAAGAATAGTCATTTCCCCCAACAAATAACAACAATAAAAGAACGGGAGTCGGAAATTACATCAAGAATCTCATCGATGCATGTGACAAGATCCACTTGATCTTAATTTAAGTGGTCGAGGATTTATTCACGGGACATTGTCCAGCGTTGAATAAGATTGAACACCTGGCGCCCAGATACGGTCGCCTTCAAATAGTGATAGGAAAAACAGTAAACAAGCTGTCATGAGTTTAAATAGAGTATATGTAGGTACTTTGTAATTGTTTTTAAATTTGGAAAAAATACAACCTTAGTAAGGAAACTTTATTTTCAATTTTAATTATTAAATCAAAAATTAAATCATTGTTGTACCACAAACGGGAAGCCTAAGAAATTGTTGCTAACAAAAAAAGGTAATTATTTCCCTTTTAAGCGTTCCAACTTTTACGACGGTACTTGGCAGTACCTACTTCCGGTCCTCAATCAAATGCGGGCTTTTCCCGTATTCTACTACCAAATGGAGTGAAAAATATATTTTTGCGTTCTGCTTGTTTTTGATTATATGCCCGTTTGATCCTCCTACAGAAGCATGCCATTAAAACAAATGCGTGAAACTTAAATTCAATGCTCATTTGCATACATGTATCGTCATTTTCCCGCATAAATGGTGTTGCATAATATCATTAATGAAATGCTTTATATTCCCAAATAACGTTACTTACTTTAGTGTGTCAGAAAATTGAGGAATTTATGTTACCTATTTGCGTATATACAATTTTGGGGAGATATCTACAATCCGAGTTAAGATTAAGCAATTTGGGAAATGGCGTTAGATTCGGTCTATCCAGCGGCCTGGGTTGGAAAAAAAGGGGGTTCCCCCGAGTCGATCTCGGAGTCCGGAAAGTCCGGAAGTCGGAGTCGATCGTAGGGTCGAACTCGGAGTCAAACTGACAACCGACCGACCTCCCGCAGCCCTGTCATGGTTACCGGTAACTGGCAGCGATTTGTCTAGAAATCATCTGACACCACCAAGCGGACTCCCGATCTGCAGCCTACCCGCCTGCCCTGCCCGTGGCTTGCTGGACTCCCGATCTGCAGCCTGCCGCCTGCCTTGCCCCGTGCTGGGCTGACTGCCCGACGCAGCCTATACCGCGCCTGCCTGGCCACGTGGCTGGGCTGCGACTCCCCGATCTGCAGCTGCCGCCCTGCCTGCCCCGTGGCTGGGCTGACTCCCCTGATCTGCAGCCTACCTCCGCCTGCGCTGCCACGTGGCTGGGCTGGACTCCCGATCTGCACCTACCCGTCTGCCTGCCCAACGTGGCTGGGCTGGACTCCCCGATCTGCAGCCTACCCGCCCTGCCTGCCACGTGACTGGGCTGGACTCCCCGATCTGCAGCCTGCCCGCCCTGCCTGCCACGTGACTGGGCTGGACTCCCCGATCTGCAGCCTGCCCGCCCTGCCTGCCCCGTGGCTGGGCTGTCGTGGGCCGTGGCGGGCCGGGCCGGGTCGTCCGCGGACGGTAACTCATAACACCGATACTCGGACGCGTGGCGTGGGGCGGGTGAAATCCTGGGAGCCGGCAGTGATGACTGCGGTGGCCGCCGTTCTGCTGGACAGCAGCAGACGGCGCCGTGCCGGACCACCGCACAATGTGCCCAAACGCCACTTTAGCCTGAATTTATTCGTAGTGCTTTTCGGTTGTACTAAATATGATGCCAGATGACTTATCAATGGTAATGAATGGTTATAATTTATCGAATAGAAACTGCGTTGACGCCTGTTATAAAATGGTAAATGAGTTTCGGAATTTGTTTTACAACCTGTGTTTTGCAGTTTATTTGCCTTTTCCTGATCCATCAGTGGATGGAAAAAGACAAGGAACAGAAATGCAACTTATCCCGGCATTGGCATTGACATCAGACGAACGCCATTGGCGGGGGGGGGGCGTTATTCGCCCTCGTTATTTTCCGAACCAATAACCGCAGCGAGACGCGCAAGTCAGCAATCGAAAACTCTCAATAATACCACTCTAAAAAGCATACGCGAAATTGTCAAAATAAGATCACATGTCAGGCCGCAGTCCGCCGCCGCCCGTGTAGTTCAGTCGGGAGAGCGCTGGACTACAGATCTGACCCACCCTGGCAAGATGGGTTCGAGCCGCTTCGGCGCTCGCTGGTTTGCTGTGGCGGGGTGACTGTTGGCTGGTGGCAGCGGCGGTCAGTCAAAGAAGTCAGATGAAGCCCAGCGAGCCGGGCGGACCGTCCTCAGTCGTTCGGGGACGTTAAACTTTCGTCTCTAAATTCTGCCGGTGACTGGAATCGCGTGATCGGATGGTGGGGACAGGGCCTGTGCAGCAAGCTTAACTTAGCGTGGGTCCTGATCTCGGGAATCCATCCCATCAAAACATTCGGACTAAGTTTATTTAAAAAAAGTGAGGCCTAAGGTCAAATGTATTTTTTTTGAAATATTTGAGTTTTTAGGTCATACTTTCCGTCTAAAGCCTCAGATTGTGACTATTATCGCGCAAGGCGCTCTCAAAGGTGCGATGCATCTCCCTTATAAGCAAAAGGGAAATTGTAAGCAAAGGTCAAGGTCGAGGTTAGGTCAAATCAGGTCACTATTGGCAAGAGGTCATGCGACGCATGTTTTATGGGTTATCTTACGCATAAAATTCGATTGTGGTCAAGGTCAGGTAAAAAAGGTAAAAATTTGAAATATATAAATGCAAAATGCATGTTACATAACGATTTTTGCCTCAGAAATACAGTTGTGCTATTTTGATGTATCTGGTAAAAAATACAAAAAATATACTTTCAAAAAATGACGTCATGAGGTACTCATACTTCGGGAGCAATCAGTGATTCAAAAATACAGATATTGCTTTGAAATTTGGTTTGAGCACTGAGCACCATTACACATATGTGGTTTTCTTAGATATATTCCGGTTTTGTGAAAATATTTAATAATGTTGATTTTGAGGTCATTTTTTAAAAAATGGTCAAAATGCAAAATTTTTGTCAAATCCGAGATTTATATTTTATACCCATTGTCGTTTGCTATCTTTTGACGTCTTTTGATTGCGTTTTGCTGAAGAAATGGTCTTTGTACAATGTACAGCCCAGGCGCGGATCCAGGGGGGGGGGCGCTTGGGCGCGCGCCCCCCTGAACCGGGTCTTTTCTATGGCGCGCAACTTTTTGTATTGGGCGCGCCCCCCCCCTGACCGAAATCCTGGATCCGCGCCTGCAGCCCGTTAGAGTCTAGCCGATATTTGCGTCAAAGTCGTGTGTAGTGACGTCACTAAAGTTGATATAATTCGAGGAAAAAAATATACGATTTTTAAAAACTTTGCATTGAAGACATCAAATTGATATTGGATAAGGTCCCCGAAGATTCGTGTTGATGGCGCTGTTCGTTTTTTAGCTATGGTGAAAATCCCTGAGTGGGGCGTTTTTCGCTCCCCCAGCCAATGGCGGGTTAATGTCACTGGCAAAACATGACAGTAAGAAGGATCTTGTCATCACTCAGCAAGGCCCGTCCTCACGACCTACTCGTCGGAGTGAGCGTCGTTGCCCTCTCCGGCTCTGCCAGCAGCGCCAAGGTCTTGGGGGCCATGCTGCTGCTGATGTCGAGTGGTCAGCGCCGCTGCAGTCCCAGCCGCTGCTGATGAACGAGCCATCAGACACCAGAAGAGGTCGGACATTGCGTGCAGACGCGATTCCTTCCGCGTGTGTTGGCAGCTTCGGCAGCCTCCTCCGACACCACCCCGATGGGCAGGTTCGACAGGCTTCTACCACAGCTCTGCCGAATGCGACAGGAGCTAGTGCAGCGTGCGCCGTGCAGTGGACATCGGATGACACCTGTACTTTGAAATTCCGCTTTGAAGTCGTATTTGTGACATAACGTTCAGCCGTTTGCTGGCAGTAGCTGGGAGTTGGTCGGTGTCTTGCTTGTGGAAGCAGCTGACGACCTGCAGCACCGTGTTGATCCGGTTGATCAGCTGCTGTTCGACTTCGGTGCAGGCTGCGAAGTTTGCTGCTAAGCGGAAGGCGGCGGCGGGTGTTGTTTTGCATCGCTGGAGTTTCCCTGTCCTCCGCACGCCGGGTGGGGGGGGGGAGGAGGTTATGGGAATATAATTTTGTTGGATCATATTCAGAAAAATACGCTGAATGCAGTCGTATATAATTTTTCGGGATACTTTGTTTTTCTATTTCTTTTCAAATGACTTCTGAAAACGTCACATGTGAGGAGCTCCTATTTAAGCAGCGTAATTTCAAAGTTTCTCACAGAAAACGAATTATAACAACTTCAATATATCCTTAACGAGTTTCTGCATCTGTTCGTACATCATTTTCCTGAATTATTTGCCGGTAACAAAGCGCCTAGCCGTGTTGAAAACAGGGAACTATTTCCCGCGCTACACAGATCGTTTTGAGGAACCAGTGTGTGCGTGCACTTTGGGCAGTAATTATAGCCATAGAACGTTAAATTATCACACAAATATACGTCTAACGATAAACATGGGTCAATCCCTGCCTTCTGAGAGGCATCGTAAGCATTTTTTTATTATAAATAAATCATGCTAAACCTGCATTTGGCCATACGGTGCACGGTGCCGTGACACCCGGCGCCACGCTCTCCGCCTAGCCAGGGCGGTGTGACTAGTCACTCCGGTACTCCGGCAGCCCATCAGGCCTCCGCAGTCTTAGGTACAGGATCTTTAGTCCAAAGCAGATTTTGAGTCTAAAAGTTCCGGTTCCCCAATGTAAAGTGTTCGAGGTCCTGAGTCCGGTGTCTAGCGTTCCGTCCCCGTCCCCGTCTCATTGTCTACACTCTGTGATCACACCGCCATATCCCTGCCTTCCGCCTGCAGCTGACTGCCTTACCTACGTCTATATATCGCACTGCAGCTGCCTCAGCTGGCTGCCTTACCTAGTCTATATATCGCACTGCAGCCGCCTCAGCTGGCTGCCTTACCTAGTCTATATATCGCACTGCAGCTGCCTCAGCTGGCTGCCTTACCTACGTCTATCGCACCAGCCGCCTCAGCTGGCTGCGAAACGACGCCCGAGTCGCGTCCGTAGCGCTGAAGGGCGACATTGTACTCACTCCGCCCACCATGGCCAGAACTGCGCCCGTATTGTTCGATCGGTTAGTGTTCAAATCGGCGCGCCTTCGCGCTACGTGGCGCACCCACCTTTCCACGTATTCCAGCGCCGTTTCCAGTCAGCGGCCGCGCCTATACCCAGTGGGCCGTTGCTGGTTTGCGGGCCGCCGCGCCCCGCTGTCCACCGTTTCTGGATCCGTCAGTATACTCGGCGCGCCGCTGTACTCCGCCCGACCTCCGGCACGGCGCCGCTGTACTCCGCCCGACCTCCGGCACGGCGCCGCTGTACCTCCGCCGACCTCCGGCACGGCGCCGACTTACTTCCGCCCGACCTCCGCACGGTCGCCGCTAGTGTACTCCGCCCGACTCGGCACGGCGCCGCTGTACTCCGCCCGACCTCCGGCACGGCGCCGCTGTACTCCGCCCGACCTCCGGCACATGACCGCCCACCGTCTGTCATTCGTTGACGCCGCCAGGTGGCCGGCGTGACCTGGCGTGCACGGCCGTGCTGCTCCAGCGCGCCCGGCGTGCACGGCACGGGTGGAGCGGCTGACTGCAGAAGGGACTCTGTAGGCGGGGAGGGGAGAGGCAGGGCGGCAGTAGAAGGCTGTCGCTGTGGTGGGGTCGGGGGAGGGGAGAGGAAAGGCTGTAGAATGCTGACGCTGTGGTGGGGTCGCGTTTTAGAAGATCGGATGTGGCTGCGTGGGCAGATAGATCGGTATGTTTTTGCGAGTCGTTGGGATGGGGTGTGGGTGGTCAAACTGCGCGCCCATGGTATTGATACATCTTGGTTTTCGGCCTATCTTCGCAATCACACCCAAAGCGTCAGCCTCATGACTGTCGGGTACTTTCTAAAGTCTCCTCTAAGCTTCCAAACAGACACGGCGCTCTTTATTTCCAGGGTACTCTGCGCTGGCCCCTCCTCTCAGCGTGTCCGCGAATGACTTGAAAGTCTCGTTCGCGCGAGACGCTGTGGTGGTCCAGTACGCGGAAGTTGATACGATACCAGCTCTTGGAGTGCGTCCCAAGATCTCAGTTAAACAACACTATGCTCGTGGAGCGTTGTCTGGCTCAACTCGACGACTGGTTCAGATCAACGGCCTTAAAGTCACTCGACGAAAACTAGGCTGTATGCTGCTTGGAAGCCAAACAAAAGTCTTCGCACCGTTCCCACCTTCACTGTCAAATTTCGCGATAATCTTCCTTCCCCTCTTCTGAAGCTAGAAATCTCGGACTTGTTATCTTGATTCGCCAGACCTCAGTGAATTCACACGTTATCACTCGTCAGTAAACGCTTCTTTCCGGGCATTACTACACTGTCTATCACATTTCTGAACACCACAGCCCTGCCCGCTAGTGTTCTGAACTACTCTGGTGATCGCCTTGGTTCTAGTCGCAGGTCCGCTATTGCATGTCAGTCACTGGCAGGCGGCTCAAGCCTCAATTACTGTCTAGTGAATATTCCAAAAAGTGTTTTAAACTCGCTGCGAAACTCATTTTTCGGCCGCAAAAAGTATGATCACGCGTCGGACCTGCTTTCAGGCAGCTGGCCTGGCTCTCCGCTTGCAGAATGCTGGGCAGGGTCCATACCATCTCAACTCACCGCACCAAGGTCCTCCATTCAGGCGAGCCTGAATCACTTGCCCGCTATGCTCCGGACTGTGGCTATGTGCACAGTCGACCCACGAAGACAGTGACAGTGAACCTTAATATTATAGCTCGTTCACGGACCTAGATTGGGAAAACGTCGGTTTTCTATCGCGCCTCTACGTGTATAACGAACTGCCTGACTACTTCTGGCACAGCTGCCGACTGCCTCCTTTTCAAGCAGTTAAAGCGATGATCTCGCGGAATAGTGAGGGCGCAGTGAGATGTTGGTCTGCGGTTGATTTTCTGTCCAGTGTGTTGTGTGTGATGACTGTATTTGTCCTCCATGAACCTCTTTAAACCCGCGCCGCGGCGGGGGGTGTTTAGACACCCCCCTCAGGTTTCCTGGATATCGGGGAAATTGGCGGGCCACGTAGCAGCCCGTCCAAATTTTCAGTTAACCTGTTCGATCATCTTTTGTACAGCTTTCAAAAAAAGTTTTTGGCAATAGGTCATGTCAGGTCAGGTCACCAGGCCTAGGTCAAGTGACCCCACCTCCGAAAAATTTGCGGGATTCCACCAAAGCCACAGTTTTTAGCAGATTGGTCTTTTTTCGGTTTCGTACTTAACAGGTTTCCATACACAGAGCATGACTATCTTAAAGTTTGCTATATCTCCGGAATTTTCGATATCGGCTGACCTAGGTCAGGTCAATTTCCTGAACCTCCATTACTAAGTGAATGGGAAAAAACAGATTGCTTCTTATTCTGGAAAGTATGCATTGGATCAGGGCTGATTTATTTTCAGAAATCAATGTTTTATTAAGCTCATTCTGAATGGACCTAGGTCGATTGTTTCTAAAAGATCTCTACAAGGTCATCTGAGGTCATCTGAGGTCATCAGCACAGATTTCTCAATAAACTTCTCGATCTATAATGAAGATAGAGACGAGCGGCACACGAGCACCACTGTATTTTCGTTATCGTCTGCTCCGCGTCGCCCCATATGCAACATGACCTATCTGGGTCACCAAAATACCCTTGACCTGAGGTCAAACTTTTGAGTTGACCATTACGAGAGGTCCATCACTGTAACATGGTTTCAAAGCGTCTTGGACGAGAGGAACACGATTACTGCTTAAAATCTTTATGTGTCATTTTTAGAATTAAAATGCTATTCAGGAAAACATATTTTACCAAAAACTGCATTTTTGCATTTGATCGACCTCTGGAGGCCTAAACTATGATCTGAGCTCAAATCTTGAGGACATAGGTTGCGATTGCAAATTCAAATATATATATAATGGCTTCTTACTACTTGTTTACTTCCTAAGCACATTTGTTTCGAGATATTTGCGAGATATCTGAGCTATGTCCTAAATCTGGAAAATTTGAGAAAATTTGACCTTTGATTATCTGGTGACTCATAATATTGACCTTGAAGAAAAATTTTCACCGAAATAGTTTCCAAAATCCCTTTTGACGAGCTCTCGACGTTACTTTCGTTTATGTCTTGGTCCCATAGGAGCCGATGTTAGAAGGGGGGTTGTCGAAACACCCCCCCCCCGGCCCGAGGAGGTGGCGCCGAGCACCCGCCCGGTCGGCCGACAGTTAACTTGCCTATTATTATGCTGACGATGGGTAGTTAATAGCCTGGAGTTTATCCGGGATTGCCCAAATACACGTGAACTGAACTGAACTGGTGGTGGTTTTAGGCGAGGGGTGTTCCTACATTGTGATGGGGCTCAGTTGGGACGCTGCTGCTTTGGCTTGCGAAAGCTCCGTTCGTTTATGTGGCACCAGGGAGCTCTTCCTTGGCTGGCATGCACTTTCCTCGCCCACTATCCTTATGGTGTGGTGTGAAAAGGACTTTCCCTAAATGACGGCAGGGTTTACTTTCGAAATCGTATTATGTTAGCTACCGGCGACTGAGTGGCCAGTAACTCCTTGTGAGAGTCTGTTTTCTTTCGAAAGTGTAGGTGTTCAGTGTAGTGCCGTAGCGTACCACCGAGCCAGCTTTGCCCCAAACTTCCGGCTCTATCAGATGGCCAGGGTGGCTGCAGAGACCATGGCAAAGCCACGGGACGGCATTCAAAGATCTGGACATCAGAGATGCGCAACGGTCAGTGGTTCGTGATTTCTCCTTTCTGGCGGCCTTTCCATGGGGCTTTGCTGTATTTTTTCTGGCCCCTCTGAAGCCTGCCGACATTGTTCAGAATCTGCCTTGCAGATGTCCGCTGGCATTGTTGAGTGTCTGCTATGACCCATTGTTGTCTGTAGTTTTAGCGGGTTCTGCCGCGTCCAAGTCCAACCGATTCCGAGCGCTGATGCAGTAATCCCTGATGGATCTTTTATGGCCCAGCTGCCGTCTCTCGCCCCGCCGCCGACTAGAAAATGAAACGAACTAATCCAGTCTGGTTGGCTCCAATCCAAACCCTCCAAGTGTATTTACTCATTTAACATCAGAAGCTCACCCTATTCAAATGTGGATATTACAGAGCCACTGTCATAAAATCAAACGTTGTAGGTCAAGTGAACACACTCACGCGGACATACATAAATTAACCCACACCTTCACATACACTTTATCCCAAAGCACAATACAGTGAACAATACAGTTAAGGCTATTGGCCAATTAATTGACAGTTCATTATTTCATATCGCCACTATCCGATAGTCAATACATCCCAGATTAGTTCCATGAGAAGGAATTTCAATCTAGCCAATTATAATCCCTTAAAGCGATTATAGATGCACCTCCAATCCATTTCGGTGGCATGTTCACCACCCCGTGTCCCTGTCCGGTCAGTGGTCCGGGGCCGGTGTCCCTGTCCGGTCAGTGGTCTGGGGTCCCTGTCCGATCAATGGTCCGGGGCCGGGCGGACGGCCTCGCCGCTGGGTCGCCTGTGGCCCGCCTGTGACCCGCCTGTGAGCCGTCTGCCGACTATGGACCTCAGCGGACCGCTTTACGTCCGGCCCTATTTCCGGCCGCCGCGGTGTGGGCGCGGCGTGTGCTGGGGGCTGATCAGCATAGCTCGCACACTTCGCTCCAGCGAGCTTGCTTCCGGCCCCGGCTGGGCACCACCTTCCGGCGCCGGCGAGCCAAGCTGGTGCGGCAACTCGCCAGCAGCGATACCACTGCTTGGGATTTGTCCCAAGATCTTGGGATTCGAACACTTACCTTGGGATCTTGGGACCCAAGGCTAAAATCTTGGGACATGGGTCAGTTTACTAAAAATATAATTAAATCCGGTTACACATCCCAAAATCTGTATAAGTATTGTATTTTTATTTTATTAATGTAAATTTATAAAAAAATGAGACTTCCCTTTAATTTATTATATTGTTTAAGTTATCCCATCTGCATATCACACACGATTATTTCAGTGAAAATGGCATTTTGGTGACCAATAACATTTTGATTTTTACCTAAGGTGGGGGATTCCTTCATTCGGTAGAAATATGTCGGTTAACAAAAAACGATATGATAGCTAAAAGTGAGTTACTTTTGTCCTTACTCCTTAAAACCCTCGCCCTGCGGGGTCATAAAACGACCCCACCTGAGGTTTTTCTTGCATAACTTTTTATACATGCAGCCAATCTTGCAAAAACTTTCAGTATCTGAGCTTACAACAATTATACGTTTGCTGCAAAAATTTCATTGAAATTTGTTGCGTAGTTGAGAAGAAAATGATGTTTTGGTGACGTCATGTTGGTAGAAAAACGATGCATGTTGGACAAATCGTAGAAAATTGTGTTTTGCACCAATTTGTAAACAAAAAACGGCACAGTCAGAAAACGAGATTTTATTCAAATTGGTGATCTCAGATTGTGCAAGTTTTTTTTTAACCCCGAAAGTTCACCGAACTTTTTTTGAAAAATCACCTCAAAATCAAAATTTCAAAAGATGTTAAAAAACCGGAGTATTTCGAAGACAACTGAGTATGGACCATACTCAAACAAAATTTCAAAGCAATATCTCTAATTTTGACTGAGTGATGGCACCCAAGTGTAAGAAACGTATGACGTCATTTTTTAACTTTACCTTTTTAGACTTTTGGACTTTTTGGACCAGATACGAAAAAAATGAATACCTTTTTTGGATGTCTGAGACCAAATTGGTCAAAAGATGTGCCTTTTGATTTACATTTAACCATTTCCAACTTTGAGGGTTCTGATAGCGCAAAATCGTTTTCTTGACGTGGTTTATTTGAGGTCATTCACTTGACCTGGAATGTCACCCGTTGACCTGCAACTTGAAAATTGGATACCGTTAGATTCCTTACATGACGGGCAACATGCTAGTTTTTACCGCGTTGCTCAATGATGCTTAGTTTGGAAGTTAACAGGGGGAGGGTCGTTTTAGGACCCCCGTGGGGCGAAGGTGAGAAAAGCTTCCGTAGGGCGAGGGTTAAACTCCACACTGAGACCTGGGCCCTGGGGCACCCCCAACTCGAAATGTTGTGGCAACGCCACTGAAAATACCCAATTTATCATCCAATTTTCGCCTTTGATTCTGTTTACGACCTTGGGATATTGCTTGGGATATGTGCCTTGTAACCTTGGGATCTATAGTGACAATCTTGGGATGTCTGAGTAGCGATCTTGGGATCTACGACCAATGTGAGTGGTATCACTGCTCGGCAGCAGTGGGCAGCTCGGCCCATGCTCGGCGGCACGGGCGTTGTGACGTGACACGATAGCGGTGTCGGTGACGGCGGCAGATGCGTCGGCAGAGCCGGTGGTGGTAGCTGGTGGATATGAGGGGTTACAACCTGCTATGTGGAGAGGGTCGTCTAGGCTGAACAGGGAACATCACTGTTCGCTCGGCGGAGGCGACGGTGCCTGGTGGATAATATGAGCGGTTATAAGCTGCTGGGTCACCTGGGTAGAGTCGGAGTGGGCTGACTGGCCTGAAAACTGACTGCCTAGTGGTCCGCGGTTCGTGGTCCGTGGTCCCTGGTCCCTGGTCCCTGGTCCGCGCCCCGTGGTCGGCCGGGTGCCGGCGTCGCGGATACATGTGATATATAAGGACTTCGCGCAATGCGAAGGATGGATATGAAGTGTGTCATTGTTCCGAAACAAAGGCATGTTTCTGCAGCCGTTCCGTGCTGCATGTGTCACGCCCCACTATTTCGCGGGGCTGCTACAATGATGAGTTGTTTGTGTCTGGGACAGCCTCCGTTCTGGCCGGTGTCCGCGGTACCGGTGTCCCCGTGGCGTGAGTCAACTACGCTGGTGGCGCTATCGCCGTCACATACCGAACCGCCGCCGCTTTTCCTTTCCTTGTCGGTGTACTCAGTGCTTTGTTGCCGATTTCCGAGCTGGTTTACCCGTGACCAGTCCTGTCGCGGGCGGCTTCTTTGTTGACGTTCTGATCGGTCGGCTTCCTCTGGTGATTTTCGTCATGAAGTTGTTGATATTGTTATTGTCTGAGTTTGGCACATGTTTGTGTCACCCGTCATAGCAATTCGCACGGTTTTCAGTTGCAATGTTCGCTCTAAAGTCCAAATCATATCACATGTAATATGCTATAGTAGGGTGGACCGAAATTCAACAAATATCTCCGATACAACGGGAACCATGATTTTCCCATTGCTCCTTGCGAGAGCTTTCCAAAATGGTGCGGCAATCGATATTTTGAATTTTCTTTCTTTGCCCCGAAAATGGGTTGAAGTTTGACCGATTTTAGCCAAATAAGCGATTTTTCCGAACATTTTGGCCTTCTTGATCTACCGGCTTGCAATTTTTACCGTGCAATGTTTCCTGAATTTACTAGTTTCCTGCGTAGAAAACATCGATTAACGCACATTGGGGAAGTGTATTGACTCCAACCCAACAAATAATTAAGATCGGGACCATATACCACAGGATAAAATATACCATCCTGAGAGAAAGTATACCACAATTTCGCTGGATACCTCAAAAGTCGTCCACAAACTCGGCAGCTTTCCATGGTAGTTGAGGTCCTCTAACGCATTCTTGGGACTGTTCTGCCATCCAGTTGGAACTCGATGTTCATGCATCTTAAGAGGAACCAGCTGTCGGCTGATGGCTCATCAGCTCAGTGTGCTCCTCCACGCCGGAAGTTACGGGATTTCCGGGCGAAACACCTTTGGGACCGGGCAGCTGAGGATGTCGAACTGCCAGCCGGCAACTTCTGGTCCTGAATTCAGCTTGCCACTTGAAACAGCCGAGAATGTTAGCCACCTCCTGCGTCAATACAGCAGAGCTTGCCGTATGAATCTTCAGCGTGGACTAAGCCACATCGCGGTCCACATCCATGCTACCGTAACAGCTGCTTGATGAAGTGCAAGTTCGTGGCACTGCAGCATGGCTCGCAGCCCCCGCTTCAAAAGTGCGGAACGTCAGTCAGGCTCCTGTCATAGCTCAGACACAATGTAAGAAGGTGAACATCTGTGGCTTGTAGATCCGTTGGCCAATGAAGCGGACATTGTGAGCACCATCGCCACCTTGTACAAGCTCTTGGCAGTTCAATTGCCTGCTGTACTATCTCTCTTGAAAGTTCTTGTTGCCCTGTACAGCTTCTATTATCTCTTTGCCGTGCATAGACACTTTCAGAGAGACTGTAAACATACACTGTAGCAGTGTCAGCTCTCCTGTACAGTGGTACAGAGTCCACGACAAGAGATCCAATAGAAGCTGTTACAGTGGACATATATTTTTCAATCAAAAGAGACTGTTAGTTTGATCACCTTATTGAAGGCGGTGATTGGAGCCGTCAGCCGAGCTGCAGTGACGACCCTCACTTCAATCGCAGCTGTTGAGTGTTGAGATACAGTGCTGTGGGCCACGATGTGCTGACGTCCGCGCTGAAGGTCAATCCGGCGACACTGTAGGAATCTGACGCAGGAAGTGGTGGGTGGCATTCCCTCGCCTGTTCAGCTGGCAAGCTGAACAAAGACCAGAAAGCCGCTGGCAGCTTTCCGACCTCCTCAGCTGCCCGGTCCCGAAGGAGTTTTCAGCCCGAAACCCCGTACTTCCGCGGCAGCGGCGTGGAGGAGCACACAGAGCTTGGTGGGCTCGATTGGGACCAACACGCTGGGTCTCTTTCAAGATTCTGAATATCGAGTCTAAACTGGCTGCAGAACCAGTCCCATAAGTGGTTAGAGGCGGGGACCTAACATACATGATGCTGCCTGCGTTTGTGACGACTTGAAGGTCACCAACGACATAGCATAGCAAGTATCAAGCTCATCACCGACTATCCGGAGGTCCTGACCGTGACCAAGGCCGAGAAAAGATGAGGTAAGTTCCTGCTGCAGGTGGTTGCTGCACATACATAAGCATCTTCAACTTCACCAGAGGGAACCCTCGCCTCCCGAATTCTAAGGCCACCTGACAAAACCTCAAGTGGACTGACAAGTGACAGTTGCGTGAAGCTCCTCTCTCAGAGCTAAATCGGTGGTGGGATATTTGATTTGTGGTATACTTATCTCGTGGTATACTTTTCTCTAAAGATGGTATAATTAGTCCTGTGTATATGGTCAGACTTAATTTATTTGTTGGGTTGGACGTCAGTACACTTCCCATGTGGTTATCGATTGTTTTTTGTACGCAGAAACTAGCAAATTCAGCAACATTGACTGTAAATTGCAGCCGGTAAGATAAGAAGGCCAAATTGACGAAAAATCGCCAATTTTGGCTAGAATCGGTCAAACTTCAAATCCATTTTCGGCAAAGGAACGAAATTCAAAATATCGATTGCCGCCCATTTTTGGAAAGCTCTCGCAGGAGCATGGGAAAAACACGGTTCCCGTTGTATCGGAGATATTTGTTGAATTTCGGTCCACCCTAATGCTATAGTTTCTCCGACACTGACTTGCTCTACGCCTGTATACCACATTATCCATGTTTTGTCATGAATGGCACATACCAGTGGCAGCTGGGCCGCGCGCCAGACCCAATGATCATCATCCAGCCTTTGCCGGCGCTGTTGCGGTGCTTGCCCTCTGTCGTCAGCCTCCGTCACTGACAGTTTCGTCGTTGACCGCTGCAGATGGAGCCGGCGCTGGTGCGGCGCCTGCCCTCTGTCGTCAGTCTCCGTCACTGACAGTTTCGTCGTTGACCGCTGCAGATGGAGCCGGCGCTGGTGCGGCGCGGCTCGATACGGAAGGTGCTGCCCAGCGTGCCGGACCAGCAGCAGCAGCTGGCCATGAGCAGCCAGCTGATCGACAGTCGGACCAGCTCGCCGCGCGGCGCGCACGGCTACGGCCCGTTCTTCCTCGAGTACGCCCTGCTGGCCGAGTACAACCTGCTGCAGCGGCAGCGCCTGCCCGGCGTGTACACCATGCCCGCGGCGCAGACGCCGCTCGGTGAGTAGAGTCGAGGAGACGAAACGAGCAGCGACTCGAGCGCGAGTCAAATGAGAATCGAATCGAGCGCGGATCAAGTGAAGGGCCAGTCATCACGGACGAGTCGAGCTAAGATGTGATCCCAAGGGCTAGCCGTGGGTGGGTGACGCGTGCAGTCGTTAAGTCTCCTGCGGGGACATACTTAGTATGGTGTTTAATAGTCAGGATCTGCATAATGGGTCCTCTACCCATGCTGGGGAATATGGTGGTTACTCTGCTCTGCTACCACTGAAAAAGTGTGTATGCTTTGGGGCGGTTGGAACTACGCTCATAGTAGAGACGACGCTTGTGCGCTGCCACCTATTGTTTTCTCTTCAACGGTGTATATTTTACTGTTTACTCTCTCTCTGGTACCATGCATCTGTACCGGATTTATACAAGCGTGATTGTAGTGCTGTTACTCTAAACACCGTTAAACAGACTATATAACGACCGGCTACCACTAAGCGACCATGGCTACAGAGTACAGCGTGCCATGCCAGGTGGCTGGCCGCCTGCCAGCAATCTGACTCATCACACTCTCTGAGACTTTGACTGTGTCGTTTCAGTGTGGTTCGGAGTACTGTTCATACGCCAGGGTTACTACCAGGAGGGCGTGTTCCGGTTCTCAGTGATCATCCCGGAGCTGTTCCCCGACGGCGCCTGCCCGGTGAGTGGCGACAGACAGCATACTTGCAGACTGCAGTGGCTGCAGTAATACCGAGGTCGGGTAACGCGCTGTCGTTGTTATGTCCGGTTGATTTGCAAGGCACCGTCCCATCAGTTGAATAGTTGAAGCCAAGTTAGGACTGAAGATTGGAGCGGAAGAAGCTGGATGCATCAGCTGAATCGATACCGCAGTCGGTATTCAGACCCAACTGAAGTTTAAACGTCATTTATGGTCCTTGCATGTTTCATCAAAATCTGGTCCGCCCATTTTCAGTTGCATGTTCTAGATATATATATATATATATATAATAGTATATAACGTATTATGATTATGTCAGAGTTCACGGTTGTTATACTACTTATATATATATAGCTACTCGTATGATGAATGATGTAGTTGTAGTGTATTATATATAGTAAGGTTGGATTGGAGACGACCGTGTATCGGCTGGCGTGGTCGACGGGCGGTAGTGGGTTCGACATGTCGGTCTCGCGGGCCAGTGCTGGGAGTGTGACGCACGTGCCCGACGGGGAAATGAAGCCGAGTTGGCGTCGGCCGGCGGTGAGTAGCGCGGTCGTTAGCCTCCCAGAGAGGGCAGCGTGGCCGGCGGCACTGGGTAGAGAGGGATGTGGGACTCTCGCGGCGGCTTATCCTGCGGATGAGAAGGGTGAGGCGGGGTCGCGATGGCATGGGCCCCTTCCCCGGGCCATGAATTGTTGGGGTCCAACGTTTCCGGGGGTATTACTGCTGGTTTAGGCTACGGGGGAGATATCTCAATTTGGATCCAGAGATAAGTATACGAATAGGTCTGAGGTTTGATAGGCACGACTGGCAAAGGTTTGTTTAATTGGTTGTTTAGGATAACATGCTGTGTTGGCTCAGACGGATGTTTCATGCGGCGTCTTGAGTTGGCGATGAGCTAGAGACGGAAACGAGGAATCAGGGAGGGGTATAACGGTAAGTTGCGCCAAAAGGCGTGACTTACAATTAGGCCTTTTATCGTGACCCCGGAGGTCACGTTAGGTCCCCGGGTACGCTAAACCATACCGCATGTGCTGGGCGAGTAGTTCTACACTGACACCACCTGAAGATGCTGATGATGATGATGATGCAGGGCTAGTAAGCCGCTCCCCCGGTTAGAGGAGCCGTGATCTGGTGGCAGCGGGTCACGGGCGGTTAAGCTACTCGCATCGGGCACGGCTATAGCTAGGCCGTCGACCGTGTCGGGTTAAGAGCTTAACGGGCGTACTCGCGCCGACGCCCTTTACCCACAAATATATAGTATATATTAATATATATATATATATAGTATATATACTATATATATATATATATATATATATATATATATATATATATATATATATACGCTCATCGACGTTCCGTGTGCTCCACAAACCAGCACAGCCACTGGCGCCGCCCCTGTCATACCAGTCCGGGTGGGGATGGGTGAGCGGTCGGCTGGCCCGGCGCAGGTCGCCCCTGCCCCTCCCCGATGTCTGGCGCGGCCGCCTCGACTGACAGAGCGTCAGACCCGGAGCTGGGCCGGCAAGTGGCGGCCCGGGAGGACGAGGCCCCTACAGCTGGCAGAGGAGGCGCGATGCCACCCGGGCCGGGGGTTTTTTTGGGGGGGGGGGCCTTTTTTTCCCCAAGTTTTTTGGGTCACATATAACATCCGATCACTACCACCGAAACTGGACGAAACCCGGATGATACTGCAACATCATAATATCGATATACCCTGCCTGTCGGAAACCTGGCTCACGGGGGACATAGGGAGTGACATTCTCATCTTCCCGGGATACAGCGTGTTTCGCCAGGATCGCACTCAGCCGAAGCGAGGTCGGAAAACTGCACGTGGAGGAGGGCTCGCGGTGCTGGCCAGGGACTACCTCAGCATTACAACAATGAAGATTGCAACACCGACTACCAGCCGCCTCGAGACGATGTGGCTGATGCTGTCTGCCTCCGGTGGCCGGTCCGCCGTCATTGGCGGCCATTCTATCGGTCCCTCCGGACGGACGGCTGTCGGGACGATCTGGACTCTAAGACAGGAGCTGCTCGAGGCTCTCGGCACGGGGAGGCGCGGTGTTCTGCCTGGGAGGACGTGAATGTCGACCTACTTCGAACCGGAGAGACAGGGACCGGTGCCAAGTATCAGCACTGGCTGACGGAACTGAGCCTGGTGAAGCTGAAAAATTTTTTTCGCAAAAAAAAAGCCAGCCAACTCGCCCAGGTGGACACACGTCGCTGATAGATCAGCATCGTGAACCTCAACTGCCAGGACTGGACATCCACGTGACAGCCAGCGTCATTCCAGCGCATGTTAGCGACCATGACCTGACGGTTGCCGCCGTACCTCTCCCGAGGGTTAAACCGGGGCCGCGGGAGCTGACAACGCGCTCCATGAGGCATACCGACTTCGATCATCTCTGTCTGGACCTATTGACATCAGACTGGTCTGACATGTACCACAGAGCCGACAGCGTGGACAACCCGCCTACTCCGCGTTTCTTGCAAACGCTGACCAGCAGCGGTCGACGCTCACTGCCGCTCTGAAAGATCCCGCTTCAGACGTCGCGAGTGTCCCTGGCCTTACACTCAGTCGAGGAGCTTTTCAGGAACTGGCAGCAAACCATAAAGAGACTCTGCTCGCAGGGAGTGGGATGCTCAGCGTACCGCTGAGTCGCGGAAGCGGTACACTTTGCTCCGCAAGAAGTTTAGGGCAGGCCTGGCTAAGGCTCGAACCGAGTTCTTCGGGTCCCGGAGATCACCGAAGGACATGTGGAAAGATCTCAGATCATACGCCATCAGCAGCACCAAAACCAGCAAAGCAGACACCAGCCTGGACGCGGCGTCAGCCGATCAGTTCAACGCCTACTTCGCGGGCGTGGGGATGCCCGCGCCGTATCGCGTTGAGGGACCGCCGCGCAGCCGGGCGAAACCCTGTGCCGCCCCGACCGCCGACTGTCATCGCGCCCGGGTTCCGTGTGCGGCCGGCTACGCTGCCTGAGTTCCGGCCTCGCTCTGCGCCGAAATGTCAGACCTCTTCGGCGGTGGGGATGTGATGGTGTTCGCTCCAGAATTGTTCGGCGGTGTTTTTGCGGTGTTGGCGCCTCACCATTCTTACAATGTGGTGAAATATGTCTATTGGTGGACTGGTGTTTTGGTGCCATCACACTGGAAACGTGTCGATCGTTTGTACCGATCCCAACAAATCTGGCGAATTAGAACGCCACCGTGTAATCTTTCAGGCCTGTGAGTGTTTTAAGCGTGGAATAGGAAAACTGTGAAAAAGTTGTCAAGTTTAGAAGCTGTTGGATTTTTTGACTGTCGAATCCGTGAATGTCGCCACGTCAGTCACGCGTATCGCCGGGGCGCTCACAGAGGATGCGTATGTCGACGTGTCAGCGCCATCTAAGACAAACGCGAGAACAGGGGGCACGGTGACGTGCATCACTTCATGGACCTCTCAAAGGCGTTTTGATTTGCGTCGACCTGTGGTGCCCTTCTCGCGAAGCTGAGTGGTCACGGTCGGTGTCGTCGCCACTGGTTTGATGACTATTTTAGGAGCAAGAACGCAAGTCTGTGAAGGTGGTAGCGTGCAGAGCCGTGGAGTTTCGGAGCATTCAGCGGCACGCATCCCTTCGGACCAATCTTGTTCAACGTGTTCACAAATGATCCTTCATTGCCATCCTTTCTGACGCAGTGCACGAAATTGTTTCCTACGCAGACGACACTGCCATCCTCCACAGCGCCCCTCCTTCAAAGGAGGGATTGGCAGTCCTCAAAAGCAGCGTGGAGAGCGATTTGGCTAGCCTTTCCACCTGGTTCAAAAACAACGGGCTGAAGTTAACCCAAGTAACAAGCCGAAATGGACCTTGTTTCCCGGAACACGCGACTGTCATCAAAAAGGCATCGAAACTTCAGCCGTAAGCTTTGATGACCGTCTCATTACACTTGCTGACCAACAATTAAGATTTTGGCGAGTTTTGCGCTCGACTTCCAACTCATCTTAAGCATGGAAGAAGACAGCCAGAGTCGTTAAACGCTGTTTTGGCATCCTCATCACACTGAAAAAGTTTGAGCTTCACTCTCCCAAACGTCTACACGTCATATACATTGGTACAGGCGCTCGTCTTCCCCTCACGTAACGTACTGCTTGCCAGCCTGGGCTCCACCCACTAGTTCGCTGCGTTCAAGCGCCGAGTCCGAAAAGGTGATCTAACTTTGCTACGCGCGTTTGTGACAAAAAACGTAAATTCGACCAATTATCGGAGTCCGACGGCAGCTTGGCTGGCTACAGTTTGAAAAAGGTGATTCAGGAAAGAGACTGCCTGCTTATCACCGGCTTTTGGTAAACAGAGAGGATGCGCCGGAAAATCAGGTCTTTGGTGAAGTCACGAGCAGACGTGTCCGAGCGAGCTTCCGTGCGTCCGTCGATGCGGTCCTTCACACTCAGCGATGCAGACTAGAGTCAACCCGCAAAGTCTGCACCAGTTAGACCGAATTCGAGCGTGTGACGGTTCTCCCGGCCTGGTGGTGCGGCGAGCGCCGGCGACGTGAGAGAGTTTAAGAGACGCGTTAGGGCAGTGTCTCCCCGATCCATAGAATGAAAAGGTGACCCAACTGTGAAAGTGTAGAAGCATCGTGACAATTGCGTACGCTAGTTCTATCACCCACTATCGTCCATTCTGCGCTTTCATGTCTTCAATTCATAATGTTTTTACTTTTGCATATACGTTTTTTTATCTTTACTTTTATACTGTTTTAATTTTAACGTCTCATACGATTTTTTAGGAGTGAATGTAATATTGTACATGATCAATGCGTCAGCAGCGGACACGCCAGATTTGTTAATGACACTGTGGTGGTAAAAGCAATTGTTTGATTGGAGCCCACAACGATACGCAATTAAATAAATATATATATATAGTATATATATATATATATATATATATATAATATATACGTAGTAGTATATATATATATATACTTAGTAAAGTTTGGGAGCAGATTCTCGGTTAATGCACGTATTAATATGGCAATTAATAATTAGATACGTGGCACGCGTATTAATATTAATAAGTCCACGTGTAATATAGTCCCGAATGAACGCCGTAACGGATACGATACTTAATGTGAATTTAAATGAATGTACAATCTTGTTTTGTTTTTATATATGGCGTAATGAACGTGAATCTGGTTTTAAGTGGATATGTATGTACCCGTATATGTGCTGAAGATGCTCAAAGATGGGCGAACGTTTGCAAAAACCATTGAATACCAAATAGGTGACGTATTACGAGAGTTATCCTTCGAGGGGAGAACAGTGATACGGTCGACTGAAAACACCAAAAAGAAAGATAATTAATGCCAGCTTTTGCCGTCATATTCAATGTTACGTGCATATATATATATTATATATATATATATATATTATATATATATATATATATATATATTATAATATATATCATATATATATTGACAGAAGACTATTTATCAAGTCTGTATGCTGTATGCTATGTACCATACTGTGCGTGCGTGCTACCATTTAATTGCTTTTGACCCACTATTACCGGACCATCGTATGCTGCATACCATCATAACATGCACTGAATGTCGCGTTTGACCTTTGCATACTTAAATATCAATCATTTATTCGATAATCCGGTGCCGATCGCCTGTCTCGCCGGACAATATCAACGTGACCGTGCTGATTTGGGGCTGCATGACAACGTACTGTGATAAAGACAGGCGCCCTCAGCCCAGACAGACAAGATCGCTTTCTTATATAGCTTAGTTTGGGTGTGAATTATCACTTTGATATGCGTAGTGGTTGCCGTAACTCGGTTTCTACGAGCTGCAACCGAGTCCGTATGCTTGCAGCTATACAAAGCCTTTTGTTACCCAATTATAACGTGGAGTAGAATATCAAAAGACGGCGGTGAGCTTAACGTGCCACGGCGCTGCTAACACGGTTATTTAGTTCTGTTAGAGGTGGCTGTATTGTTCGATAGTGGTCGGGGCCTGTCCGGCTAAAAATAGACGAAAACGTGTTTTGTTCACGCTGCGAATACTATTACCCAATATAATATGTACAGGGTTTTGCATAATGAATGTTACGTTTTAAATCATTCGTAGGAAGACCAAAAATATGATGAAAGCATGTGGATTTTTAGAATCTATTGTTGCAAAAACAATAAGGTTTTTACCGACGGGTGGCAAAAATTATCCCGAAACAATTCACCATATCTTGAATGTTATAGGCCTACAATGTTCGAGGCCCAAGAAACGCTGCAACGCGCCATTTTTAAACGAAAAGGAAGTTTGGACTGCCTCTCATTATGGTGCGCTAAAAAGCGTAGCTGCAGTGCGCCGAAAGTTTACCAGTCACCCAGCCCAGCTTTTTTCGCATAGTCCGCCACAGGGTATATATAAACAGGGTACAGTCAGATGGCAGCAGCTCTAGATCGGCATATCTGGAGCGTTTTGAGACATGCAGTATAGTTTAGTTCTGTATTTTTAATTCAAATGAACGTCATATTAATTTAGTAATGCTTTAGTTATGTATTTTAAAGTAATTTGTTAACATATGTTTAAGCCAAATACATTTTTATAAAATTGTTAATAATAATTGTGATAATTTAGGCATCAGAAATACCAGAACGGCTTTTTTGCTTCAAATGACGTCATATCATGCATTACTCAGCAGAAGCCACTGAATTTGAAAAAAGGTGACATAGGGCCTTGCATTTGGCACAGGAGTGGTGATTCCCGTGAATACTATTCAAATTTTGTTATTTCCTACGGATTTATGCGTGTTTTAATTTTCGCCCATTGACTTATAATGGGGAGGTCACGAAACGTACCTGACCTTAGGTCACCGATATTAAAAATTCGAGATATACACATTGTAGGTATCCATGACCGGATAATCTACTGGGAGTTTTTAACTGTTTGATTTATAAATTTGGCTGTGGCACGACCGCAAACATGTTTGGAGTTGGGGTCAGTTGACTTGACCTGGTGACCTGACCTGAGAAGACCCGAGATCCAGAGTTCTACAGTATGTGTGTAATTAACTTCTTAACAGCTGTGCCAAATTTGGTGACGCTACGTGCTGTCGTTTTTCTGCTATTCATTAAAACCTTCGCGAATAGGAGGGGGCGGAAATCAACTCACCGTGAGCTACACGTTTTAGAAATACCCTTTCATGTAAGACCATATTTATCATGTTTCCATGCAAGCCAAAGGCAAAGGACCCTGGTATCAATTAGACAAAGATGTGGCTTCTTCGTATGGTTTGCTTTACTTTTTTCGTATCACCGTCTTAAACTCATCGTTTCAATCGAGTTTGAATTTTGCCCAAATTACTGATACCTCCCCATAGGGATCTAGACGTTAGTGAAGGAATAAAAAATAAAACTTCACGCTCGGATGACGTCACCAGAGCGTGATGCTACCAATGACCTTGACTGGGGGCCGATCTAGTGAAGATGGAGCTAAGTGTGCGTCGATTTATTAACAGTAGCTACCCAAGCCCGGTGCCGACTGTGCCAACCTGGGTTTTCGGAGGTCATGGTCCGGGCCTGAATGGTTTGATTGTGTTCGTTCCGTAGGGCCGATACTCGGCCAAGCTTGCGTGCTGTTTAGCCCTTGACACTGGGAAGCCACCCTCCAATCATCCGCCATTAGCGGCGGCAATTAACGGAGAAAGCTAACCATTTGCAGTCAGACTGAACTAGTGCACAGTGGTCTGCTGACCGGGCGATAGAGGCCTGCTGACCTGGCAACAGAGGCACAGTGGTCTGCTGACCTGGCGACAGAGGCACAGTGGCCTGCTGACCTGGCGACAGAGACACAGTGGCCTGCTCACCTCGGCGACAGAGGCACATGGCCTTGCTGACCTGGCGACAGAGGCCACACCGTGGTCTGCTGGCCTTGGCGACAGAGGCACAGTGGTCTCGCTGACCTGGCGACAGAGACACAGTGGCCCTGGCTTGACCTGGCGACAGAATGACACTCAGTGGTCTGCTTGACCTGGCGACGAGGCACCGTGGCCTGCTGACCTGGCCAACAGCAGCCGACAGTGGTTGCTCGACCTGGCGACTAGAGACACAGTGGCCTTCTGACCCTGGCGACCAGAGACACAGTGGCCTGCTGACCTGGCGGACACGAGACACAGTGGCCTGCTGATGCCCTGGCGAACAGAGACAGCGTGGCCTGCTGACCTGGCGACAGAGGCATAGTGGCCTGGCTGACCCCTGGCGACAGAGGCACAGTGGCCTGCTGGCCTGGCGACAGAGCACACCCAGTGGGGCCTGCTGACTTGGCGACAGAGACACAGTGGCCTGCTGACCTGCGCGACAGAGACACAGTGGGGCCTGCTTGACCTGGCGACAGAGACACAGTGGGCCTTGCTGACCATGGCGACAGAGGTATAGTGGCCTGCGACCTGGTGACAGAGACACTAGTGCGCCTTGCTGGGCCTTGGCGACAGAGGACACAGTGTTCCTGGCTGACCTCCGACAGACGGCCCAACAGTGCCCTGCTGATCACTGGTCGACAGAGACACGTGGCCTGCTGACCTGGCGACAGAGACACAGTAGGCCTGCTGACCTGGCGACAGTAGCACATGGCCTGCTGAGCCTGGCGAACAGAGGCACAGTGGCTCTGCTGAGACCCTGGCGACAGAAGGCACAGTGGTCTGCCTGAAAACCATGCGACAGACGAACAGTTGCCCTAGCTTGAACTGGTTGGCACAGAGACACAGGCCTGCTGACCTGGCGACAGAGGAACACAGTGGCCTAGCCCTGACCTGGCGACAGGAGACACAGTGGCCTGCTGACCTGGCGACAGAGGCATAATGCCTGCTGACCTTGCGCGACAGAGGCACAGTGGTCTGCTGGACCTGGCGAGCAGAGGACAGTGCCTTTGGCTTTGGCCTGGCGAACAGAGGCGACAGTAGCGTCTGGAACCTGGCACAAGGCACAGTGTCTGCTGAGCCCTGGTCGACAGAGGCACAGTGGTCTGCTGACCCTGCGACAGAGGCAAAGGTGCGTCTGCTTTGACCTGGCGACAGGGCACATGTCTGGCTGCCTGGCGACAGAGCACAGTGGTCTGCTGACCTCGGCCGACAGAGACACCATGGGCCTGCTGACCCTGTGCGACAGAGGCACAGTGGTCTGCTGACCTGGCGACAGAGACACAGTGGCCTGCTGACCTGGCGACAGAGGCACAGTGGTCTGCTGGCCTGGCGACAGAGGTGGCATTTGAGCGGGGGAGCTCCCTGTCTGCTGTGGTACTTTTCAGATAATTAAACACGCAGATTTTATCTGAGCATGGAAAGAATCGACCTAGAAACTGGCCTCAGCAGTCGACAACCCACTTTCTGGGACTTCCTTACGCCTCTGTCCGATGGTGTGACCTAGTGAATAGTCACTGTGTTCAATGACCTGATCTGATCTGACCTGGCCGGATTTGGCGTGACTGTATATGGGTGTGTGACCTGGCTGCAGATTGTGCCTGTGCAATGTGTATTACTGTTGGCGTATGGGACCTGGCTCTGACAGCAGACGGCACCAGCTTCTGACGGTGTGGCTGATGTAGCAGCTCTGGTGACTGTAATGCGTTGGCTGGCCTAACGTGTGGCGTCTCTGTGTTCGTCAGACTGCACCTGTTCGGAAGGGAGTCGACCATCCGGCCCGGCTGGCTCACCGTCGGACCCGGTCTCACTTCCTCCAACTTCGACCCGGACCTCTACAATGGCTACTTCTCCGGCAGCAGCACCTCCGGTCAGTATGCAGACTCGCACATGATCAGCTCTGTTATTGTCGAGGAGCGCTCGTGTGAGCGGTAGGTGGCTCCGCGCACGGCTCACTTGTGCCGCTTCGGTACGTGATGCGTGTCGTTGCGAGGGTCAAGCAAGTTGGTATTTTTAGTGTCGGATACTTTGCAATTCTTACTCTGGGCATCGAAGGTATTTAATCATCGTGAGTTCACTCTAGAGCCACCCCGGACTTAAGTCCCGGGTAGTTTTTAGCAGTTTTACATTACTAGCCTGTGTGCAGAATTAAAGAGAGATTAATCACGTATTACCTGTCACGCTAAGAGGAAATGCCTCTTTGACAGTTAGTTATGTGCACTTAAAAGGTTTAAAGAACATATGTAGAGTGACTTCTCGTTGCGCATTTAATCCAATGTGCAATATAGGCTAATGTCCTCAGAGTTTATTATTACTTTGACATTGTTTTCAAGGACATTCTTTGATAATACTGATAACGAGTAAGTTGAGTCGGGATTATGTCCACACATTTTAATATCTCTAGTTCCTTGGGCGGGCGCGGATAGCCCGGGGTGTGGGCGTAAAGGGTAGTTGACAGGCTGTCTCACCTCAGCAAGTATTGGCAAAATGTACGCAGGGTGGCATACCCGAACACTTTGAAGCGTCCTTACTAAATTGAAGATGCATTTTACCAGAAATTAAAGGGGTGGTAACCGTGGGCCTTCTACTAGAGTCCTTTTAAAAGGTAAGCGTTTTACTATGTAAACTCAAATTATTCTGGGAAAACCCGTTAATCTCTTTAAGATCCAACTGGTGCACGAGAGCATATCCTGGATGTCTACTTAAGCAACCGCCTCCTGATCTGTGCCAACTAAGTTTACGCGCCTATAACGCCTGCCTTCTTCTATTTCTTATTTCTATTTGTAATCGCCACGTAATGAGAAACAACGTAGCACCACTATGAATCATAGGGTTGGTCGCCAAAGTCCTACCACAGAAACTCTAAATCAAGTCACTCTCCTAACAGGTACAACACCGTGGATGCGCTGATAACATCTCACTGCCACGGATCCGGGGCAGAGAGGTAGGGGGCCGCCGTGGCGCGGTCTCCCAGGTGACCAGGGTCGCCGGTGGGGCCGAGCCATGCTCTGTGGCGCCTCCCCAAACAAGGGGAGGTTTGGGGAGGCCAACAAGGCTGGCCCGGCACGCGAACCCGGGGCGCTGAGGGCGTCCGCGGCCTCGGCGCAACACCTTCCTCGGGGATCGCCAGTGTGATACATGTTACGGTTATTGCCAGCCGGGTATTGAGTATCAGCAACAGAGTCTGGTTAACCAATGTTGTTTATGTTTACAATGGTGTCCTGCAGGTTGTACGGAGAGAATCGAGGCCCTGCGACCGAAGTCGCCGCCACCCAAGAGTCGCGGCGGATACAGCCGAGGCCGCGGTCGGGGCGGACGCTAACTTCGGTAGGTGGCGCTGTAGACGCTAGTTGCTTCTATAGGTGTCGCTGCAAATCATTTCGGTACTGTAGGCTAGTTGCGAGCGTTTTCTACATCATCGCGCACCTGCGCTACCAAGTGTTCTCCGTCTGATTCGGCTGTCGACTGTGTCCTGTGTAGAGACAAAATTTAAATGGCGGACCAGTGCCAGACTTGGACAAAGTAACCGCAGCTGTGAATCAGCTGTCTGTGGGTGGCATCTGTGGGCCAGAGGTCGCGGCGTCAGAACTGACCCGCTCGCTGTTGGGTGCTTCTGCGGCGTGAAATGAATCGTGACGATACGGTGTTACAGCGCTCCGTGTCTTATTGGACGGTGTTTTTATTTTTGGATCTTGTCTTCTGTTGTGATTGGTAATTAGTTGACATTTATATGTCGATTGTTTGTAATCAATTATCGCCAGAACGTTGCATCGTGAGATGAGTTTCTTTTAACTTCAACGTTTGCTGCATGTCTTAAGAGTCCAAACGGGCGTATTGAGGTGGAATGATAAATGTTGTTTGTGGTGAGTGATCTCTGCCCTTCCTCGGATAGCATTTGTAGCCGCCTTTGTACACCTTCATTCGCCTCATGATACGTGGGTTTTTACATTTCGTCGTTGTCGTGACAGGTATTTCCATAGGAAAACCCACTCGACTGTTGCAGGCCATCGATTCTCCGTGAAGCATTCTGAGAAACTTAGTCATGGTTCGCGTATGAACGCAACATAATCGGTGTTTTGCTTTCGTGCACAGTTGCGTGGCAAAGTGTTCGATTACGAAAGTTGTTTTGCGATATGTTCACTTCTCCTCGATGACCACACCTGAATAAGTTTGCATGTGTGTCTGTCTGTGTGTAGGAGTGTGAGGGGAGAGAGCGTGGCGTCCCCTCAGAGTGGAGGGTCGTGTGCTCCCCACACAGTCTGTGATCGCCCCTCCCAGCCAGTATGTTCCCAACTTCAGGGACGCTGTGTGTAACGTCGCCAATACATGGAAAACATGATGTATGATCGCAGTCTTTGATAGGTGACTTAAAGGAAATAGTTCATTTTTTTCAAACACATTTTGATTATATTTTCAAATACAACTTCTTTTCATAATGTTAAAAATAGCCATACATCGCGCCGATTCAGGACAGAAGGACGTACTTTATTAATTTTATCAAAACTGTATGCGTACTCTCCGCAACGTCAAACGCGGCTCAGCCAATCAGATATTCGAGGTTTGAAGTGTGACTGTATAGCCTCTGCCCAGGTGTAGAAGGCCTACATTCTTGACATTCTTTATTTATGGCCCACAGTCCTTTGACAAAAAGTCAAATATATTCGGCTGGAGAGCCCTTTCAGCCCAGACAACTTGCAGTTAAGGTTTTTTCAACACGGGCTACAAAACTGCTATCTCAGTTCAAAACCCATGTTGAAGGTGAACTATTTCCTTTAAAAAATCGCATCATAGTTTGACTTATCTTGAATCCATATTATAAACTGCTAACAAATATTAGAATAATCACTGTCTACAGGATTTTTGTTATTCGAGACGCGTAAATGAATAAACAAAAGAAACAAGTTCACATCAAATGTCTTTCTAATTTGACAATGAGTCTCGCGACGTACACAATACCAGCGTTAGTTTCTATACATTTTATGATTATATCACCTGTCTGTAATGATAGTGTAGCGTTGAAATCTTCCAAAATATCAAACAATAAAGCAAATTCATTCGATTTTACTTCTTTTATGAATAAATGGGTGAAATAATGAACTTTCTTTCTCAAAGGTTTCTGGGCTTTTTAATCATAATTTACGTCAACTATTTGCTGATTTCAGGCAGGTGTGGGCCTTTGGCCTTTTAGCCTCCTTGGATCCGCCATTGGCAAGAAAGCATTGAGAAATCCGAAAACATCTTTTAGGGACCAGATTTAACATATGTAGGTGCTGAGGGTCACCCCAAACGTATATATATATATATATATATATATATATATATATATATATATATATATATATATATAATAATAATATCCTCTTATATAATATAATTATATAATATATATAATTATATTATATATATTATATGTACACACACGAACCAACGCAACGAGGGGCGAGTATCCATCCTCAAGATCTCAAAACTATGCGCATAGGTGCTGTACGGCGTATTATTGGCTTTAAGTTGAAAATATGCTTTAGTGACACTTTTATCTACTTTACAGACCGTACAATCGTATGTTACCTACAAATTTTGCTCCCACTAGGAAGGGGGGGGGGAAATTTGGTCACTAGGCAGTATCTGTGGGGAATTCCTCCCAGATTAACATGCTATCCGCGGCTATGTAGTATTGTTAGTACCTACAGTAAAAAGCGTCGGGTGACTGAATAAATTTCTGTAAAGGCTTTGGCCTTAACGCAAATATATAATAAATAACTTAGAACACAAATAAATAACTTTGAATACTATAGATGCATCATCTATAGTATTATAATGCCCGCTCGTGACGAATTAACTCAGTTTCACTAAGCCGGGTATGCATTTGTAGCCTTTTCATGGGCGCTGGGCGAACATGGATAAGGCAAATGTTGAGTTATGTCGCTAAGCGTTTTTATTTTTACTTGGCAACCGGATGTTTAGCCAGGTAAATATGTTAATAAACGATATTGGACGCTTCAACAATAAACCTTGGCAATGATATAAGAACAATAAATCATGGTAATAGTGGTGAAATATTGTTAAAAGTCCCAAATCATATCCTATCCAAAGTCTGATCCAATATGTCAATGTTTACTGAAAAGTTTGATTAGTTCAAATCCACAGCAACACACAGGAGCGTGATATTATTTCTCATTTTTAGTATTCAAGTAAATATGCTAGGATAATTATTGCAAAATTGTGAAAATATGCTTAAAGGAAATAGTTCACATTGGATTGTTTTTTCAGACACGATTTGACTATATTTTGAAATACAACTTATTTTCATAATGTCAAAAATAGCCATACATGGCGGCGAATTCAGGACAGAAGGACGTACTTTTATACATATTTAATCAAAACTATTAATGGATATACTTCCGCAACGTCAAAACGCGAGCTTAGCCAAATCAGATAATTGCGAAAAGTAAGTCGCGTAAGATTAAACGTAATAAGCCTCTGACCCAGGTGTAAAAAGGCTACCATTCATTGACATTCACTATTAAATATATAATTGGCACACAATTCTTCAGACAAAAAGTATATAAATATATAATATAACGAAGACTTGAATGAGAGAAGCCCTTATACAAACCACAAGAAAACAATTGCAGATGGAGGGTATATACAGCACGGGCTAACAACAACAAAGAGCTATACTACAGTTCAAAACCAATTGTGAAAGGTGATAATTTCCTTTAATCTGAATGGTCAAGAGACGGGCATGGAGCCTCAATATTAATGAAAAGATTGAAACAATGCGCCTAAGGAGCTTAGGTGCCACATAGGGCATAGGGCTGCAGAACTGGCGTCAGCGCTGACGCCCATGGCCTGGGCTGGGCTGGGGGTTGATGGAACCATGACGAACTATGCTCCGAATGCTGAGGCACAACGCTATTTGCAGCTCGCTGCATGGTGTTAATGTCAGACCAAATGAATTATTCACTCATATCACAGTAAGAGGCAGGTTTATTGCAGGAAGTTTGAACAATTACCCATTTAATTTCCTTTGTACTTTGATCCAAGGCCGAATTGCTGATATAATATGCGAATGGAATGCATTGAGAACGAAAGCCAATGGCCTAGACTTCCGTATGGCTTAGGTGAAAACTGATATTGACATAGTTTCGTCAGCTCGTCTTCGTAAGATCCTGGTCGGTGTCGGCGACTCTTGCATACTGTCTGATGCCGATACGATGGACTCAATGCAGACAAGTCCAGTTACATCTCGAACGATGCGACGCTTTAATATCCGTCACTCGGGACAACTGCGCACAAGCGGCGGCCGCAGCGACCGAACAGAACAGCCAACACTCCGTCCGTGCCTGTGTTGCGCAATGCCCTGGGATTCGGCCGTCGCTCATTCTGCGTCCATTCCTGCCTTTCCGCATACTTTGTGCTCGTCATCATCACCTGCCCCCCCCCCGGGTCCCCCAGGGGTGGTCACCTGCACCCCCCCCCACCACTCACTCGGGCACAACATCCCGGATTAAATGCCTGGCCGGCAAGCGCGCCTATATTCTACCCCACGCATTCCTGGCGGCCGGCGCGCCGCGCCGCGCATCTGGCCGCCGGCCAATCAGCGAGCGGCGCGCCGGTCACGTGACCGCGGCATTCCAGGCATAGTTCATTGATTAGGACGGCTGGGCAGCCGGCGACGGGCGGCGGCAGCGGCGGAGCGCCAGGCGCGCCGCGACCGTACACGGGTGAGGAGGTGTCTGACAGGCGCGGCCGAGGCGACATAGGACCAGCGCCGGACGGACAGGGACAGACAGATCAACGCACCGATGAGATACGAGTGAGTACCGAGCCTCCGCCAGAGGGCGCGGGGCCGAACAGGGGCGCTGTTGCCGCAGCCTGGTGGCGTTTGTCCGTGGTGTGGGCTGTGTCGAGCTCGGATTGAGCTGCCCACGTGCCGCGCGGGCGTGCGGTCGCGCTTTTGTCTTCGGATTGCGGTTGAGCCAGTTTGAGCGCGTGTCTTAGCGGTAGGACGTAGTGGGACGAGCATATTGTCAGTTCATAGCATTCGATGCAGCGCTCGAGAGCAGCGCACATTGAGCTAGAACCGAGTCCAATCGGCGACGAGAGCTAGCTATTGGGATTCAATGCGTGCCAGTCACTTACGCGCGGTTATGCTGTGCGATTGATTATGACGATGTGCGTCATCAGCCACGCAGTACGAGCAGGGATGAGCGGAGTGCGTGAGAGCCGGTAGATCGCGGTTCTATAGACGCAGGCCACAGCTCGCTGGTGCCTCATGAGAGGAGCGGATGTACTCGCCCATCACGCGCGGTGATCATCGCTATCATCTGGATGCGGACTTAGACTTGTGCAGTGATATTCGGTCGCGCGTTAGAGTATCGACGAAGCTGTCGTATCGAGATGCTGGGAGCTCGCTTGGAATATCAGTGACCTCTACGATATCGTGACGATGCGAGCTGACGGTCGTGCAGTGTCATGAGTCGATCGCTGATACGGTGGTAGTGGCTAGGAGTATTAGCGCGCAGAGATGACTGGGCACTCGTGTGCCTGAGTCGTGCTGATTGTCTGTTCGACGACAGCGTTAGCAGCGAGGCTCGCGTAGCGTCACGAGATGGAGGAGTCTGGATCAGAAGCGGATTATGCATACCGTTGAGCGTAGTTTCAAGAGAAGCTGTTTTCGACGCACTTCTCGATGCGATCTCGCGGCCTTGTGCGATGCTGTGACTCGATGTGAGAGAATCGGCCACTCTTAGCGACGACGCCGATAGAGTGAGATGATGACTCGCCGTACGCGAGGTACGTCGAAGCGTTATTAACAGTCATCGTAGTATGGTCGAGGCTACGTCGCGACGCGCCTCTATATCACGTCTGCGTGATGGACGTACAAAGGACAAGTGGGATGACTGACCGTGGTTGGGAGTACGAGTCTGTCTCATTCTGCGGTAGTGCGATGTCGACTAGCACTATTCGTATGTATTGTATGAGTCACGCCATGCGCTCTTTGAATGTACATAACTGTCTCGCATGACCGAGAGTCATGCTATGTCAATGTAGGATAATCCGCAAAGGCGACGCAACTTCAGTCGAATGTCCCGGAAGCTGAGCTGGCAATCTTCTTTGTTAGTCTTGGAGCATATTTCCGGCTCTTTGAGTCTCGTCAATGCTGTATGATAATTGGCAGCGCTCGTGATTGTGACGGCCGGCCGCGGTCTCTGACTTCTTCAGTCTATCCTGTTGCCGGTGGTGGGTGGCCACCGCCGCCGCTGCCGGGGTCGGCAGGGCCCCCGGTCAGCTGGGGTCAACACACCGCCCCACTGCTCCCATTGGGGCAGTCGTGGTGGGATTCAAGTGCGCGATTGGTGCGTCATATGGGGTATCCTGGGTGCAGGCTGGGTGCGGGCTGGGTGATGACTTGGTGTGGACTGGGTGTGGACGGGGTGTGGACTAGGGGTGGATTGAGGATGACTAATGGGCTGGGTACGTACCGGATATGGATTTGGTGCGGCCTAGGCGCGGACTGCGAGTGGCTTTGGTGCGGCCGAAACAGAGCCGTGGTTCGCCTTCCTTTCTCTGGTTATCGTCGGCCTCGTCTGGCCCGTATTGTTCTCACAATCAGCCACCTCCTGCTTCCCGTGTGTGTGTGCGTCACAGCGCGCTCTCCTCCACTCCACCGGAAACGCTCTCTTCCGGTCCTGGGAGGACTTCCGGTCTCTCCGTCCCTCGGCAGACGCGCGCGCGTGTCACTCCCTGATCCCGCCGGAACGTTCTCTGTTTGTCTGGGCCGGGCAGTGATGCAGCTGCGCAGGGTGAGCGAGCTTCTCACGACACATTCCAGCGCTCGTCCCTCGCGGCGCGGCGGTGAGCTGGTGTGAAAGTCCGCCGGCCGGAGCCCGGGAGGGGCCGGTCAGAGTCACGGTGGCTCTGTGTGGGAGTTGGGCTCTCCGTGAGACGGTAGGGCGTGGTCACCGATTGGTTTGCGGAGGAATGTGGGCCGACGCGCTCCGCTGGTTCGTGTGGGGGCTGGTGACGGTCTGAGGGTCCGGTGACGGTCTGAGGGCCCGGTGACGGTCTGAGGGTCCGGTGACGGTCTGAGGTCCGGGACGGCTGAGGGTCCGGTGACGGTCCTAAGGGTCGGTGACCGTCTGAAGTGGGATCGGTGACGATTCTGAGGTCCGGTGACGGTCTGAAGGTCCGTGTTGACGGTCTGAGGGTCGGTGACGTCTGAGGGTCCGGTGACGGTCTGAGGGTCCGGTGACGGTCTGAGGGTCCGGTGACGGTCTGAGGGTCCGGTGAAGTTTGGCGAGGGTCCGGTGAAGTTTGGTGAGGGTCCGCTGTTGATCTGGTGAGGGTTGGTGACTGTTCGTCAGCCCGCCGAGGGGCGATCACGGTCCGCTAATGGGCTGGTTGTGGTTCCACGTCTGACAGGGGTTCAGTGATTCGATTTTGTGTTCTTGTGCAGGCGCGGATCCAGGAAGGCGTGGGGACCCGGGTCTCGCCTATGGTGCGCCCGGAGGGCGCAACTTTTTGTATGGCGCCCCCCTGACCGAAATCCTGGATCCGCGCCTGTTGTGCACTGTGCAGTACCAGAAAACACGAAATGTTATGTCAAGAATGCTCCGTTCTGTTGGCTGCCACATAACGAAATAGACTTATTTTCATTTGAGGGCACATACATTTATTTCGCTATTACCTTGCCACCCGGTTCTGTATTTGTTTTCTTCACTTATCACGTGGCTGTGCTGCGTCGTACACAGACGCTGGCCAGGGGCGGCGGGAGAGGGGACAGGGGGAGCAGCTGCCTCCCACACTCAATACGTTAGGGGAACTGGTTTTGTCCTCCTTCCAGTAGTTTGTTAGCGTGATCCTCCGGGAATATCGATTTTCCCTTTTTGGCCGATTAAAATTGCCCGAGGGCCCTGAATGTGCCCTCGCAGCCTGAGGGGTTCTTGGTCGTCCCTCGGTGGTCCTGAGGGAGCCCTCAGTGGGTATGAGGTAGCCATCATCCGGTTTGAAGGGGCACTCAGTCCAGGTGCTGAAGGGTACCCTCAATCCTAAGAGGGGTCCCTGAAACTTCGGGGGCCATGGAGCTTGCTTTGCCCCCATCCGAAAATACCATGGGCCGCCCCTGACGCCGGCACGTCACGATCCCAGTGACCGGGCCAGGCTGGGCCAGCGGCACTGGGGGTAAAACACGGCCGGAGCGCCGCTCCCACCAGATCGATCATAAACGAAACACAGGGACGCGTCGGCAGGCCGGCCGGCCGTCAGGAATTCGGTCTTAGGTCGCCTCGTCTCGGGACGCGACTCGAGCGCCGTGCTGCCCGGTGCCGGGGTATAAAAACCGGCTGAGGCCAGGCCGGGGACTGATGTGGACAGCCGACCAGACGGCTGGACGCTGGATTGGTGACAGTGGCGGGCGGTGGTACAGCTGGTCTGAGGACCGACCCCTAGTCGTACAGGACTGCTTGTTAGCGCTCCTACCCGCTCTCGAGTCTAAACTAACCTCGACCTTTTCTGGGCCCTTGCTACCGTCCGTTCCTGGCTGCTCTTAACGGTTCTATCGGTTCTGGTTTGTTCCTGACTGCCCATTCTTTGGACGACCGATCTTGTTGGCGGTCTGTTCAGCTGTCAGCCAGCTCTGTGTCAGCCAGCTCTATGTCAGCCAGCTCTATGTCAGCCAGCTCTATGTCAGCCAGCTCTGTGTCAGCCAGCTCTGTGTCAGCCAGCTCTGTGTCAGCCCACTCTGTTCACCAGCTCTGTGTCGCCAGCTCTGTGTCGAGCCCAGCTCTGTCAGCCAGCTTGTGCCAGCCAGCTTGTGTCAGCCAGCCTCTGTCTCAGCAGCCTTGTGTCGCCAGCTCTGTGTCAGCCAGCTCTGTGTCGGCCAGCTATGTGTCAGCCAGCTCTTGTCAGCCAGCTCTGTGTCAGCAGCTCTATGTCGCCAGCTCTGTGTACAGCAGCTCTGTGTCAGCCAGCTCTGGTGTCAGCCAGCTCTGTGTCAGCAGCTCCTGGTGTCAGCCAGCTCTGTGTAGCCAGGCTCTGTGTCAGCCAGCCTGTGTCAGCCAGCTCTGTGTCCAGCCAGTGCAGCGTGTGTCGCCAGCGTGTTGTCAGCTGATCTCCGTCTGTGTCGCTAGATTTTCCGTCCTTGTTGTAAGCCACTCAAGGTTGCACGTGGATTGCGTCCACGACACAGGCGCGCTGAACGCTGCTTGCAGAATCCGAATGATAATACTTCTTTGATAGGACTGTAAGATCTCTGCAATAACGTGCCTTTCTACGTGGCGTGTCTTCGCCCTCTATCATACAGCAGCGTTTATTATCGCCTTTTAACACGAGCTATAGAAGGCGCTGTCGACCTGCGAATACACGGCGGTGCTATCGCTGATTCTAGCCGCACATTGCCTGCGCCCCTGGAGAAGATAGACGCTCGTCACCGCCACCTGTTGCCCTTTGTAGTGAAATGGCTATGTTGTCGCAACCGACAAGGGTCTACCATTGTTTTTCTATCAGATGATTCCGTCCAACGAGAAGGCTGTGAGAGGTGTCAGCTCGTCGATTACGATCGAGTCACCAACACAGACTTTGGCATGGTTTTAAGAGTTTGTTACTTTTTCTGATTTCCAGATTTAATCCAATGTCAAGTTGAGTCACGAAGGCGTGCCATTTGTTTATTGGTTTCCAAGGAGACTTTCGTCCGGCAGCCATGCCTCGTCCTGATTTAGTATCCTATTTGAAATGTGATCTGAAATGTGGAATGTGTTTTGTTACGGCTCGCTCGACAGTGCCGCGCGGCTGTTGCTTGTGCACGTCGTCGGCGAGCGGGAAGGGAGAGGACCCAGACACAGCCGGCCCGACACAGACCGGAAGACCAGATATAAATAGAGCCGGAGAGGGACGGGAAACATGTGTGCCGTCGACGCCTCCTGCACCGACTCGAAACAAACAGGCAAGAATTATGAGTGCAGAAACGCACATCCGGGATTTATAACCATTGCGAGGGAGGTGAAATCGGCCGGCTGTGATGAACAAAGAAGACCCGATTAAGACGGACGGGAGAAAGCCAGGATAACGCAGTGATGTGTCCAGGACTGGAGGAAGATGATTCGCCAGCTTGGAGAAATGATCCGTGGAAGAGTGAGGGAGGAATCTGAAGCACACAGGGAGAGCGGAGAGTGAGAGAACCGGATCAGGATGGCAAGAACGCGCTGCTATCACGAGGGATTAGAGGAGACCATAGCTAGAGACGATGGCGGATAGAGATAAAACATGGGAGAGCTATATTTATGTTGGGTGAGTGGAGAGGAGAGGCCTCCCCATGCCAGAGAGCAGGCACGCAGAAGAAGGAAGGAAGGCAAGAATGTCTCTCCCAGATAAAGAGAATGTTGTCAGCAGGGCAGGAGACTTGATGTCTGAGACGGGGAAGATCGTATGTTATGGTGGAGCGTAAGATAGAATAGAGACCGTATTCTGTCGGAGGAGAGAGCGAGGACTCTGCTGGCGAGAGGTGGAGAGAGGAGAGAGCGTGCTCCAGGGCAGAGTCGAACATGGTGCGCGGCGCTCGGCGCTCGGCGCTGTTGAGCGGCAGCCGGGAGCAGGTGGTGGAATGCTGGCGGGCGGCGGCCGGCCGGCCGGCTGGTCCGCCCAGGCCGCCCGGTGACATACCACACATTCTCTCGACCGCCGCCGACGCCGGTCCAGCTGCCCACCCTCCAACCACCTCCGGCTGTCACGATGTGGCTGAGCAGACGCGGGGCTTGATGGTGGTCACCCGCTGAGTGATGTTAAAGACATCAGACAGGACTTCTGCAATCTGAGTATAGGGGTGGTGGGGACATCAGAGGGCAAGGACAGGTCAGGGAGCAAGGACGGGCCCATCTGCTTAGTGGGAGCCTTGGAGACGTCAGAGGGTAGAGATTGAGGCTAGCGGAACTGACACCGCGGGGGTCGCAAGGGGTAACCCCAGACAGTCGACAGCTGGAAGGGTCATGTGACATGTCACCCGTCGCCTCCCCCTCTCCCCACCGTCGGCGGGATTCTGAGGGCGTCGGCGGGACTCTGAGGGGCTGCTCCGGCCTCTTGGGGCGCAGGGTGACGTCGGACGCAGTGGAGTCACTCCCTGACCTGACCGGTTGACCCGCGTCCGATCCGCACGGGCCGCGTCCGATCCGCACGAGTCGCGTCCGATCCGCACGGGTCGCGTCCGATCCGTACGGTCCGCGTCCGATCCGCACGGCCGCGTCCCGATCTGTACGGGGGTCGCGTCCGATCCGCACGGGTCGCGTCCCATCTGTTTACGGGTGCGCGTCCGATCTGCCACGGGTCGCGTCGGATCCTCCACGGGTCGCGTCCGATCTGTACGGGTCGCGTTTCCACGGGTCGCGTCCGATCTGTACGGGTCGCGTCCGATCCGCACGGGTCGCGTCCGATCTGTACGGGTCGTGTGTTTGGTACAGCCGGGTGAGATGTATCGCGTTATGCGCGACGCATTCCTGCGTGATAAGTATTTCCAAATAATGATGTCAGCACTCAGCGTGGAAATGAGATCAAACTTGCCCCTAGTTTCTTCTGAAGACATGACATGCTAACTCTCACGTTGTAGTGTTGTACCGTATTGGTAGGTATGTACTATTGGTTCCAAAAGTAAGCGTCCCGCTTGGGTTGGCCTGGCACAGCAGTTAAAGGGAACTATACCGCCTTTGGGAAAAGTATATGGAATGATGGAGATGAGTGCCACTGGTGCACTCATCTCCATCACACATCTGGAGCACACATCTCCATCATTCCACATACTTTTCCCAAGGTCGGTACATTCCCTTTAACTGAGCACTAGCAGTGTGCCGTCCATCTCAAGCGGGACGCTCACTTTGGAACCAATAGTACCTACATGTTTGCTGGCGCTTGGCAGCATCCTGTTGAAACTTCGATGTTGCTGCAATTTTTCCTATCGCTAAACACTCTAGTGGGGATTCCCTACCTCCATATTTGTGTAGATGTTCCCCTCTCGACTGGAGCCATGTTAAGAACTTGTATTCCCAGACTCGCGTGATGTTTCATCGCTATATGCAGTGCAGGAATCGCTGACAGACAGACTTGCGGAGATATGGAACTAGACTGTACGACGACATCACCGCAATTATCTGGTCAACTGCATATTGATCTCTGGATCTGACATACTGTACTGGATCTGGATTTGACCAGTGACCCGTGCGGCGACATGTGTTTCGTCCTTGGCTCAGTTCGGCGTCACATCAGTGAACCTGGTTTCAGTCGGCATCCCATCAGTCTGCGTCATCATCACATCAGCAGCCGTGGTCTCAGTCTCCGCGCCACATCAGACCCGGTTTCAGTTTCCGCGTCACATCAGCAGCCGTGGTCTCAGTCTCCGCGTCACATCAGACCCGGTTTCAGTCTCCGCGTCACATCAGCAGTCGTGGTTTCAGTCTCCGCGCCACATCAGACCCGGTTTCAGTCTCCGCGTCACATCAGACCCGGTTTCAGTCTCCGCGCCACATCAGACCCGGTTTCAGTCTCCGCGTCACATCAGCAACCGTGGTCTCAGTCTCCGCGTCACATCAGCAGCCCGTGGTTTCAGTCTCCGCGTCACATCAGAACCCGGGTTTCAGCTCTCTGCGTACATCAGACCGGGTTTCAGTCTCCGCGTCACATCAGCAGCCGGTTGGTTTCAGTCTCCGGCGTCACATCATACCCCGGTTTCAGTCTTTGTATCCGTGTCCACATCAGCAGCCGTGGTCTCAGTCTCCGCGTCACATCAGCAGGCCGTGGTTTCAGTCTCAGCGTCAGCATCAGACCCGGTTTCAGGTTCTCCGCGTCACATCAGACCCGGTTTCAGTCTCCGGTCACATCAGCAAGCCGTGGTCTTCAGTTTCCCGCGTCACATCAGCAGCCGTGGTTTCAGTCTCCGCGTCACATCAGACCCGGTTTCAGTCTCCGCGTCACACCAGACCTGGTTTCAGTCTCCGCGTCACATCAGCAGCCGTGGTCTCAGTCTCCGCGTCACATCATACCCGGTTTTTCAGTCTCCGCGTCACATCAGCAGCCTTGGGTTTCAGTCTCCGCGTCACATCAGACCCGGTTTCAGTCTCCGCGTCACATCAGGACCCGGTTTTCAGTCTCCGCGTCACATCAGCAGCCTGTCTCAGTCTCCGGCGTCACATCAGACCCGCTTCAGTCTCCGCGTCACATCAGCAGCCGTTGTTTCAGGTCTCCGCGTCACATCAGACCCGGTTTCAGTGCTCCGCGTCACATCAGACCTGGTTTCAGTCTCCGCGTTCACATCAGCAAGCCGTGGTCTCAGTCTCGCGTCACATCAGACCCGGTTCAGTTCTCCTCGTCACATCAGACCCGGGTTTCAGTCCGCGCACATTCAGCAGCCGTGCGTTTCAGTCTCCGCGTCACATCAGACCGGTTCAGTCTCCCCGTCACATCAAGACCCGTTTCAGTTCTCCGCGTCACATCAGCAGCCGTGGTCTCAGTCTCCGCGTCACATCAGACCCGGTTTCATTTCTCCGCGTCACATCAGCAGCCGTGGTTTCAGTCTCCGCCGTCACATCAGACCCGGTTTCAGTCTCGCGTCACATCAGACCCGGTTTCAGTCTCCGCGTCACATCAGCAGCCTGCGTTCTCAGGTCTCGCGTCACATCAGACCCGGTTTTCAGTCTCCGCGTCACATTCAGCAGCCCGGTTTCAGGTCTCCGCGTCACATCAGACCCGGTTTCAGTCTCCGCGTCACTATCAGACCCGTTTCAGTCTCCGGTCACATCAGTACCGGTTTCAGTCCCGCGTCCACATTTAACAGCCGTTGGGTTTCAAGTCTCCGGCGTCACATCATTTACCCGGTTTCAGTCTCCGCGTCACATCAGCAGCCGTGGTTTCAGTCTCAAACAAAAAATCAAAAACAACGTTATAAGAGATACTCCGCGTACAAAAACACATAACAACCGAATTTTCAATACTCCGCGTCACATCAGACCCCGGTTTCAGTCTCCGCGTTCACATCAGCAGCCGTGGTCTCAGTCTTCCGCGTCACATCAGGACCCGGTTTCAGTCTCCGCGTCACATCAGCAGCCGTGCGTTTCAGTTTTCTCCGGCGTCACATCAGACCCAGGTTTCAGTCTCCGCGTCACATCAGACCCGGTTTCAGTCTCCGCGTCACATCAGACCCGGTTTCAGTCTCCGCGTCACATTAACAGCCGTGGTTTCCAGGCGCTGCGGCGGGCCTCTCGTCAGTCTCCGGCAGCCAGCTGGCGTCGGCTCTCCACGCCGGCCGTAACGACGCCGCCTAGTCGCTGGAATGTGTCGAAAATAGCCGTAAATTCCCGCCGCAGACTTCAGGGGGCAGCGGCCTCTGAAGAAAGACAAACCCGGCCTCAGAAGACGTCCTCCCGAACTCGGCATGGTCACGGCACGGTCACGCTGCACGAGCCGACTGCAGCTCGGTCACGCGTGTTCGTGTTCACGCTGAGAGCCGTGTCGGTGTGGGCTGAGAGTCGGTCAGAGCGGTGCGCTGAGAACCGTGTCGGTGTTGGGCCTGAGAGCTCGGTCAGAGCGGTGCAGCTGGTATGCAGGGCTGTGCTCTGCAGGGCTGAGTTCAGCCGGGGTCTCGCTGAGAGACAATCCCGAGTGGAGTTTCATAGTTAGCTGACCGTTGCCCCCACTAATGTTTGATGTATTTGAAGAAATTATGGTGTTAACTCGAGAAAGAAACAAGTTTCGGCTGTGAAACCACCACTTTGCCCTAGCAACTTTGTAAACAAAAAATCGCCATGCTGAGGCCTGGGATGGGTTGAGTTTGGCTTGGTCACGCTGAGGTTTGAGTTGTCCTGCTCACGCTGTTCGTTTCGAGTTCGACTGGTGACGCTGAGTGACCTCAGTGTTCGGCCTGGTGACGCTGCTAGCTTGGAATGTGGGGCAGCCGTTCACGCTCGGGTTCACTGGGAACAGTCACTGTCTGCCGTTGGTCAGTACAAACACGATCCGCTGCTGAGCGCCACTATGAGACCACCACTAACTGTGTCCACGCTGCAGCTCGCTACAAGACAACGGCATCAGCTTAAATCATTCTGTACCATCAGGTTCGAGGTTATGCCACTTCGTACCGCTTCGTGCCATAGGTATGCAGCCATGTGAGTGACATGGCTGTGAGTGGCATGTCAGACTGGACTCGGCGGTCCCAGACTGGACTTAGCGGCCTGAATCCGAGCAGCATGTATGTCTCGTCGACGACGAACCGCAGGCAGAGGCCGCTGATCGGAGGTACCGCACAGACCCGACGGAGCGGTGCACCGTCACCGATTGTCACCCCATCGTCACCGGCCGGAACAGACGCGGTCTGCGTGACACTTCTCTGCAGCGCGGCACACGCCACAGAGCAGCACGGCACAGTACATGGCGCAGGATAGCACAGGCAGCACACTGCACAGCGCGGGCACACGACACAGGGCAGCACGCACAGTACACGGACAGGCACTTAGCACAGGCAGCCACACATGCACAGCGCGGCACACGACACAGAGCAGCACGGCACAGGTTAATGGCGCCAGGTAGCACGGCAGCCACTGCACAGCGCGGCACCACGCCAAAGCGCACGGGCACAGTACATGGCGCAGGACTCAGCACGGCAGCAACACTGGCCACAGCGCGGCACACGCCACAGAGCAGCACGGCACAGTACATGCGCAGATAGCACAGGCAGCACACTGCAGCAGCGCGGCACACGCCACAGAGCAGCACGGCACACAGTACATGGCGACAGCAGATAGCACAGGCAGACACTGCACATCGCCGCACTCACGCCACAGAGAGCACGGCACTCGAGTACATGGCGCAGGATAGACAGAGCACATGCACAGCGCGGCACACGCCACAGAGCAGCACGGCACAGTACATGGCGCGGATAAGCCACAGGCGCACACTCACAGCGGCGGCACACGCCACAGAAGCAGGCACGGACAGCCTACACGGGCAGGATAGCACAGGCAGACACTGCACAGCGCCGGCACAGCAAGAGCAGCCACGGCACAGCTTACATTGGCGCAGGATAGCACAGCAGCACACTGCACAGCGCGGCACACGCACAAGCCAGCACGGCACATACACGGCACAGGATGCACAGGCAGCACACTTGCATCAGCGCGGCAACGCAGAGCAGCAGCGGCACAGTACACTGGCGCAAGGATAGCACAGGCCAGCACACCTGTTACACAGCGCCGCACACGCCACAGAGAGCACGGCACAGGTACACGGCGCAGGATAGCACAGGCAGCACACTGCACAGCGCGGCACACGACACAGAGCAGCACGGCACAGTACATGGCGCAGGATAGCACAGGCAGCACACTGCACAGCGCGGCACACGACACAGCACAACACAGTGACTGAGGGTGTCGGCGCAGCGGGGCGATGCTGCTGCTGCGAGACTTTTGCTGCTGCTAGAGATTGTATGCGTGATGTCACTGCGAGACAACGTCCAGACCAGCCCGACTTTTGACGAGCTGGGGAAGAACACATGCTTACTGAGTTAACATACATGTGTTCAGCTGAAGAAGGTTAAGCGGAAAATCGTGGTGCAATGCTCAGTTGATGTTTTGCCAGGATTTTGCGCTGATGTTGAATAGATACTAGAAGGCTTCAAACACATTTTAGGCAGCCTCCAATTAAATAATCAACGGAACAGCGCACGCGAAACGTACCTTATCAATTAATGGAAAGCGGAGCAAACGTAGCTGGCCTACTTGAACGACTTACGACCGGCTTATTTCCGGGCATTTGTGTGCCTAGCAGGACTCTGCTCATGTGCTGGCGTCCTGAACACGCAATGTCGTCAGCTAGCAGCCGGAAACGATGGCGGAATTAAACACACAGCCGGCGTCCCCGGCAGCGGCACCATTGTGGCGGCGGTGGCGATGGCGGCGGCCGTGGGAGCGCCACTTGTCGTCTCCGTATATCGGCTGTTCTACGGAGGACATCGAACTGCGCCTGTGTGACTGCGCCTGTCGTTCGGTTCTCATGGTGTCGATTATCAGGTGTCGTATACGGCACGGCCGCTCTGCAGGACAGCGAACTGCGGCTGCGATTCCGTCATTCTGGTTCTCAGGGTGTCGATTCTCCGCGCTGTCTGTCGGCTCTCGGGTGCGCGACGCGGCAGGACGCGACAGGTGACGGCCGGTCGAGACACACACACACACACACATACCACACACGCCACACCACACCACACACCGCACACCACTCACACCACACACACCACACACCACACCTGTCGCATGCGACTGTGGGCGGAAGCCGATCGTCCCACGGAATTTGACATTGATATGAAGACCAGTTGGTCCGCGACGTGTGATCATTGCGATGAACTGGTCTGCGATGGATGTTCTGTACATAGGAATAAGACGGCAGCTTTCGAAATTGACAGTCGTCAAATTCATCAGGTCCGCATTTAATCTGTATAATCACTGACATAATACGTCGTCTGACGCCATGAAAGCTGCTAAGCGCGCCAATTGTCCGTGCCTGCTGTGTCTGCGTCACGTGTGTCTCTCAGTGATGATAGTCAGGTGGTGGCCAGGTGTCTGACCCGCTGTGTTTCCCCTCTGTGTTGCAGGGAGGGTATGGAGTCTCACGGAGAGTCGCCATTGGACGTCCTCTCCAGGGCAGCGTCTATGGTGCAGGGACAGGAGATCGGTGAGTAACCGCTCAGGCTCAGCTGACGCGCACTATCGCTCTCGGTGTGCCACGCGGTTGTCATGGTTACCGCTTCTGACCGACATTGGACAAGTTGCAGGTTGTTTGGTGAAAATGTGCAAAATAATAAGAAAAATGTGCTGATCAACGTGATACATATCATTTTGCATACAGAGCAATAGTCAGAGAGATATTTTCCTGTAAAGTTTATTATTTATAAAGCAACTTGATGTAGTGACGTCATTTAGGCAATAATATTGCGCATCCCTATGGAAAAGCATGTTATTTCCCCAATTTCCCGTGGCAAATATAAATGGTTAAAAGCTTTCCTATGACTTTCTGTTCACACCACCATGGCGGATCCAGAAAGTGTGGATTTTGACAGTGGGGGGGGGGGGGGCCAATCCGCAAAATTATCGAATAATTCTGAAAACTTCATCGGATTTCGCTTGCTTATGTATCAATAACTGATTTAAAACAAACTTTCTCTAGTAAAAGTTGCCTTAGTTTTAACGACAAACTCAGGAAATGTGTCAATTTGGCGGCCGATTTTTTGGGTGGTTTGGGGGGGGGAGGGGGCATGGGCCCTTTGCCGCCCGCCCCCTGGATCCGCCCTTGACCCAAACACTCAGAAATTCATGAAATTTATGCTGTGTATGTCCACAGCAGCAAAGCGTCATCTTAATATCCTCTAGAGCACATGTTTCGAGATAGGCTCCGTTTCCGGCTGAGGCCAGCTTCGTCTTCCACCTCAACTCACAAGCTGCTTACGGCTACCTTGGCCGGGCCCCCAGGGAGGTCGCGCACTGCAGTCTGGTTTGTCTTTAGTTGCTTCTGGTCTGGAGATTGCTTCTTAAACACCTAATAACTGTTTAGTATAGCTCCAACAGAAAGCTTGTTAAAGTGGCTGCAAGTCCAGATGCTGCACTCCACTGAAACACTGCCAGAAGCTACTCTGCAAAATGCGACGTGCCCTCAATGCTGTCTTGAAATAGGTGTCTGTCGGATCCAGAGCTTGGTATGGAAAGAGATCTAGATCATCCTTAGGATCCGTTTGGCTGTAGCAATCCGTTAAAATGCCTTGAGCTGCGTTTAAGATTATTGATTTGGTCAACAAGGTAGATTCCACAAATTTTAGTTTTGGTGTTTGTTTCATGTAAAGTTGCATGATTTCAAATGACGATATTTCCTTGAAATGCCGCCAATATCACGTTGGCTTTGTTTCGACGAATTAAGCGTGATGCTGATATTGCGTTGAAACCTCTATTTTAGAAATTCAATGTGTCTACCGAACTGCTAAAAACTACCTCAAGGTATCATTGCGCCTGAACTATTGCTAAATTGCGTCACGCCCAATCAGAGAAGGCAGAATGGTTAATTACAGATAAATATACTTAATTATTTAAATCCTGATAAAATTTAAGGGAATTTGTATTAATTGACTATCTATAAAAAATATTTTAAAATAAATTGCGTTCAATCAAATACATAAAAACAGGGGGTTAGGTAACCTGCAACTTGTCATTTCCGCCGCTGTCTTCTGTTCTGCTGCATTTCTAGACCGTGCTATTCATCAGTGTCTGTCCCGCACTCTAGCGCCGCTCAGTGGCCATTTCTTGGACCCTTGTTCTGCGTGTCCTAGATCCCTAGACGTCGACTACTGTAGTTCCGGCAGTGTCCCTCTATTTCCCTGTGGGATGATGAGAATTTCTCCTGTATCGGTGCATACTGTGATCCAACACCTACGTCGTGCGGTGACCTTTCGGCACCCTCTGTTCTGACCTCTTACGTCCTCCCTGTTCTTCGCTGGTGGCCAGGCCCCTCAGAGCCGGGCCCGGCCCCTCCGAGCCGGGCTGCGTAGCTTCGTGTCCATCTCCCCTCCGCTGCAGAGCCGTAGCTCGCCCCAGGGCCAGCCAGCCAGCCAAGTAACACGCCTGGCCGTGGCCTCGCTACCCTCCTTGAACGGCCGAACTCGGCTGCTGCGGAGTGCCGCCGCGCGACAATGCCCGCCTGAAAGCCGCTCCGGAGAGAGGCTGAGAGCTGAGGGAGAGAGGGCGGGGGGTCTCCGGTGGCCGGTTCCCACGCCTGCCTCCACTCTCAGGGCGTCAGGTCGCAGGATCGAGTTACGAGGCCGGCGCCGCGCGCTACCGACCAGCCCCGACTGACCGTCCCGAGTCCCGAGTCCCGACCGGCCGGCTCGGAGCCGGCGCGACAGCGCGGCAATTTGTCGGGAATTTAGTGCCAGCTGCGCCGCGCCAAACAGTGCGTGAAAATAGGCGCGGGTTGGCGGCGAGCTGGAACGGTGTGACCTCCGCTGAACTTCGGTGGTCCGGAGGTCCCGTGCAGGTCTTTCGTGGGAGTCTCCACTGCCGAACGGGCTTCCGGTGCCCGCAGGCATGCTGTGGCACGACTTCCGGTGTCGTTTGCGTGCCTGTGCCGCGTTTCCGGTGGCCGTATCTCGAAGGTGGAATGCGAGAGTGGGGGCGTGAAGTATGTGGGTGCTCCGCGTACGTTTCATGTTTGCTCAGGGGCATGTTGTTCATGTCTAGGAACAATAAACAGACGTCCGACTAGGTCGCCGTCACTGCGGTGCGGCGGAGTGCCGTGTTATGTTTCGGGCGACATCCCTCCCTCGCAGTACAGATGCCACCTGCACCTACATTCATCAATCTGTCTCCACTACCTATCTACGATGGTGTCCGGTTAATTTCGAACTTCTGGGACGTCACGTGCCTCGGATATTCTTATGTTTTCTCTGAGCCATCATTCTGAACATTCGTTGAACCTCGTTTCGACCAGCTCTCCTCGCCCCTCATGTTCCTCTCAGTTCCTTCAGTACCGTTTTGGTCGTCGTAATTGTCTTCTGTCGTCTCGTTCATCTTAGGTAGAGCTCTGCTCTCTCTTCAGAGATCCTCAGTCTCCCTGATCTTCCCCGTCCTCTGGTCCCTCGCATACCTCAGCCTCAGCTAACCTCCAGCTCGCGGATCTCGCTGTGCTTTGTGCTGGTCCCATTTTGACGCTGATTGTCCCACACCAGCCACAGCCCCGAGCCGACCGGACGGCGGCGTTCCGGACGCCGTTCTCTGGTATGCGCCGCCGCCGCCGCCACCGCCGCTGCTGGTGCTGGAGACACGTGCCACTCGGCGTCCCCTCTCGGCTGCTGACAGAGGCGCGCGACCGTCCCCGACCGCGTGCTTGGCTCCCCCGGCCGCGTGCCTGCCCCCCCTCTCGGCGTGACTGACCCCCTCTCGGCGTGACTGACCCCCTCTCGGCGTGCCTGGCCCCCCTCTCGGCGTGCCTTGCCCCCCTCTCGGCGTGACTGACCCCCTCTCGGCGTGCCTGGCTCCCCTCTCTGCGTTCCTGGCCCTGCTCGGCCTCCGCCGAACCAGCGCGGCGCCGACGCCCGTGAGAAAGCGGCCGCTGGATTCCGGCCGAGTATTATGTTAATGCAGTGGTGGGCGGTGCCGCCGCGACTGAGGCCGGCTCAGCGCGACCTGAGGCCGGCACGACTCTGTTGTGTGGAGCGGGCTGGAGCAGGCCGCCCCGCCCCGCCGTCCTGACCCGCCTCACCTCTGCCACATTCCGGCAGAGGTTTCAAGACGTGATATCGGAGAGCATTTTCCCGAGCAACGGTTTTCCAGGCGTCAGTCGTACTTTCCAGTTGAGTTTCGTCACAGTGTTGCGCTATCTGTCTACTTAACTTTTGTTCGGAACCAGTGGCGATGCAAGGCAATTCTTTGAGTTGCACGTTATTTGGACATCCCTGTTTTTAGGCGTCGCGTGCTTAGAGTTGTGATTCTAGCATCGCTATTGACGGCCTTGGACTTAACGTTGACGTTTGCACTGGCTACAGCTTTGAAAAATGCACTCTTCAGCTGGGTAGTGTGCAGGCGAGTTTTTCGGGTGCACCTACCGCCAACTGCGTACTCATTCTCACAGACCTTCACCCATGGCGGGCACATTTCGGGCGGCGATCAACATTCATCCAGTACCGTGCCGTGCCAGTGGCCGTGCCACTATAACAAGTACCGTGCCACTTGGCAGTAGACCTGTGGAATGGGGAATGTTGCGTCACGCCAGGCCCCAGGGTCTTACTCTCGGGCAGAGTCGGCTCTTCAGGCGCGGCTGGCATGTCGAAGCGCAGCCCTCCTCGTAATCCCGACTCGCTGTGACTCGCTGTGACTCGCAGCGACTCGCTGTGACTCGCAGCGACTCGCTGTGAGTCGCTTTGACTCTTGACTCGCTGCGACTCGCTGCGACTCGCTGCGACTCGCTGCGACTCGCTGCGACTCGCCCAGACACGCTGTGACTCGCTGTGACTCGCCCAGACACGGTCCGACTCGCCAGCCGAGCGGCTGCCGTGCTGGCTGTGAGCACGGCCCGCTGGAATGTGGAGCGGGTGACTGGTGGAGGCTCGTGGCGGGCTCGTGGCCCGGAGATGATACCGTTCGCCGCCTGATACTCTCGGCATGTGGTCCGCCCTGGAACGCCGGAGACAAACAGAACCGGCGCAGAGCTCAAGAGAGAGAGAGAGAGAGAGAGGTCAGTCGCGTACAAGAGAGGGCGGAGCTCTGAAGGGAGGGTGGACCTCGGAAGAGAGAGAGAGAGTGCAGAGCGGGGTAACGAGCACAGAGAGAGCAGCGGAGAAGCAGGAATCGACTGCGTAGGACTGTGAAGAAAGGCGATCTTGCGTGACATCTTCTGATTCAGACAATGAAGCATTGCAGCGGATTGTGGGATAGGTAGCGGTGTTGCGTGTCTCGTCTGATTGGTAGCGACAGGTCGACCTGCAGCGCACATTCTCCTCCGCTGGCGTCCAGCGCGCCGCTCCACTGTGGACTTTGGCCGGCGAAAATAGCTCAGCTGTGCGTGTGTTACGGCCGATCGAGCTGAGGAATGCCGCCCGCAGGCTGCGGAGAGCTCAGTGACCGAGCTCACTGCCGACGCCGCCCCAGCTCCGTCGCTTGCGTAATTGTGTGAGCAAAACAGAGACTCGGGGCTGCCGACTGGCACCGACAGCGCGCTGGTGGTGGCGGAGGGTTGCGTCGACATACTTCTACGACACACAGCTGGTGCCGACGAATGTCGACCCCGACAGACGACAGACGACAGACGACAGACGACGAACAGCTGTGCTCCACTGCAGCAGCAGCCGTGTCGAGTCGTCGCTCAGCGCACAGCGACCGCCGCTTTTTCTGGCAGAGGTGGTTTTATTTTGGTCTGCGACGAAGGAAGCAAAACGAGACAGACGCCAGTCGCCACGAATGCTCGGTTCAGTGGGTGGAAAAGATAGGCGGGACAAAAAATATGATGTTTTCTGGTTGAATCGAAGTTTTGCTTTCTGCAAAATTATTTGCCTTGGTATGTTTCAGAATTCAGTTGTGATGCAACATTACACGTTCGCAATTCGTTCGAAATCCGGCTGGCTCGATTCACAGTCTTTTATGTCCCAAGTAGGCTTAAAAGGCGAAACACGTTACTTGACCTTTATGGCATGCTAGAACACACCCATGAGAAAAACCCGAGCCTGACAAACAACTGTAAGCTTTCCAAGCTATGCATCAAATGTAATGCCAATAAACTCTCTTGTCCAAAGTGCTGGGCAACATTAGCGGCGGAACGGCTCTGGGCGTGAGGTAATCAATCCTCCCCCGTTCCGCCGTCTATGCTGGGCAATGCTACCGAGTGTTCAAACCAGGCCAGTCAGTCAACGCAACAATCAGACCGTGGATTCTGTAAAATGCCGTGCCGTATGGCGCTGAGCAGGCGATATGGATGGCAGGAGCTGGAATGTGCGTTATTCAGTTTCGACTGTGGTCATTAGAAAACATCCATTGGTTTGTTAACATTCCTGGTATACATCAACGCCTAGATCACCCATGTTTAGCCTATGTTTAGCAATGGAATCCAGAGCATTTCAGCACGATGCGTCATCCTACCCATGCCGAAACATGCAGACGCTGCTTGGCTTGAGCTTTGTGCGTCGGCAGCTGTTGTCTCGCCAGTCGCCCTGTCACGCATTGCTGCCGGTGCTGAGTGATGAGTCATTCTGCGCGGCCCTCGCCGGGGTGTCTGTGACGGGGCTGCAGGCGGCCTGCATGTCTCGCCAGCAGCAGATGTGCGGTCTCTCGAAGGTCGTATCGGCCGGCCCCGCCCGGCGACGCGGGAAAGTCGGGCTGCTCGGGACCGCTCGATAGTAGGCGACTACCTAGCGGCCGGTATTTGATACTGTGGTTCGCGGGCAAGTCGGTTGGTGGCGCTGCGGTAGTGGTAGAAGTGTTGGTGGGAGTATAGGTGGCGCTGTGATCGGAGCGAGTTTCAATAATAGATGACGCTGCGGCAGTGATCGGAGTCTGTGGTATAGATGGCGCTGTATGTTCTGGCTGATCTTTGATGATATAGATGTCGCGCTTGTAGGTGGCGATAACCAGAGAACGCTATAGATGACGCTCCTGGTCACAGTCACTTGGAGTTCATGCAGCTCGTGGTGTTCATGGAGTTAATGGGAATGAGTGGAGAATGCGGTATGGTAGGTGTGGCCAATGCCACACCACCATGTCTTTTTTGTAATGCAAATGTTGGAACATCTTGTCAGGCTATGGAAAACTAGCAAAAATGGCATTAGAACAGTGGTTCCCAAACGGTGGGTCATGACCCCATTTGGGGTAACGGAGTCATTCTGCGGGGGTAACGAAGGCCTGTGAAGTTGAACCACAAATGCTACGCTAAGACAGCTTTGATGCAGCCCTCGGCTATAACTTACTCAGACAATATAACAGCTGTAAAAAAAATATAAGTGGCAATTGTACAAATCCAAACTACTTATGTTTTACAAAATCCAACATAATATCGTTGACATAACCATTCCTCCACAAACACTACAACCAGCCATTAGGCATCCACTTCACTTCATTGAACCTC